>JAKSZP010018678.1:0-112889 GCA_022478985.1 Massospora cicadina
TTCCCATCCCTATTAACTTTAGCAAGTCCAATAGTTTAAAGTCATCTCGCTCTGTTTCAGACATAGGGTTGTGCTTCTAGTACTTGAACGTCTTGGTGTATCATCACTTTGAATCGTCCATGTTTCCTGTTGGGGAGTATCTGATATTGGGAGTAATGCCAAAACTATAAGCATAGGATGGATGTTTGGAATATCAGATTCTGCATCAGTGTCAAATTCTGATGATTCAATTTCATAATATTGTAACAAAATACTGGATTCCAATGCTTGAATTTGTCCCTTTGTTGTTTTTCCAAGCTGTTTTTTTGGTTAAATGGGTAGAGCTTTTTCCCATTTCTCTATATTCAAGTCTGGATGAGCACTGGAATATTTGCTTTTTGAGGGATTCAGACTCTTTTTTAATGTTGTCATACTCCTATTCAAATAGGGCTTGATTGGACGTTATGCTTTTAATATCTTTGTACTTACAACTCAGAAATTTGCAGTTGATAATTGCATTTTAAGTTCCCAATTCTCCTGAGTAATCTTATTAGTTCTGGCATGCAATCTTGACACCACAGTCCAAATTTTTAATATCCTATTTGATCTGGGCATCCTCCTCATCCCTATTTAGAACGGCTGGTTTTTCTGAAAGGTTTTCAATGATTTTGTCTACAGTATCCAGCTGGTCTGAACATAATTCTCAAAGTCATTGTGCTTTAAATTTTAGTCCAGGTGATTTATTTGGCTCAAAGTGGCAAATATGGTGAGTTGTTCTGTCTAAGATAATAGGAAATCAGAATGAGTTTCAGTTTTTGACAGCGGTTATTAATGTTTTATACCCATTCATGCGATAGCCCCTAGTGAACAAGAGATTATTTGGCTATTTTTTGAGACTCCTTTGTTTAGGAGCTCCTTGAGGGTGTTTAATCTTCCATGAGCTTCAGTGGAAAGTCCCAAATTATCCACAATTGCTTTTCAGATTTCAGTAAAAATGGAATTTAATTTGTCCAAAAGAGAATTTTGGGAATATTGTTTCTCCCCTTCCACATGGTAGATTTCTGTAAATTCCAGATTTTGTCTAGCAAGGATTCGCTGGTTATGATTGATTGAGGGTTGCACAAAATTAACCAGGGATTCGTTAGTTGCTTGACTACCTGTGAGGCGTTTGGCAAGAGATGCCATGGTTGCATCATGGTAATTCATGTATATCTCCATCTTGAGTGCCTGATACTTATAGTAATATAAAAGGGCAGAAGAAGGGATTGATTTGTGAATTACCAACCCTAAAACCCTGATATAAAGTTTACAGCATAGACTTTAAACTTTCATATGCAAGATCAATTGGGTTTGTTGTATCTACATTAGTTTCCCCCACTGTGATAAGATCCTGGGAGTAGGAGGTACCTGCATCGGAGCCTTGACAGCTATTATTAAAATAATCTGAGATTTCATTGTCACTAGTTTTCATCTCTTTGTCACTTTTTTGTCTGGCCAAATCTGCTAGGAACTGGTTATGTAGGTCCATTTCAGAGAGTGTCATTAGTTTTGAGTGAGCACCTGTTGTTATAATTTGAGGATCAAACACTTGATAATTTTGATCATGCACACTTGATTGAGATGATTTTGGCAAAAATCCTCGTTTTAGCCAGTGTCAAAAGGTACTTTGACCATTCAGAAGCTCACTAGGCTTATTTAGATTACTCCCAACTTTTCTGATCAATTTTGGCCTCAATTTTCCCTTTGTATTTGAGAGCTTCTACTAAGGCAGGTAAAGGTACAAGCTTTATTTTTGCAATTTCAGCTTGTTGACACTCTTAAAAAAGACTTCTGATAATAAACAAGAGAAAGAGATTAAATAAAATATATTTTATTTAGACTATATTATTTGATGAATATTCATTAGGTCAGGTACCAGTAAATACCTCTAGGGCATCTCCTGGCCACATATCAAGCATGCAAATTATACAGAAATTTCCACCTTAGTTTGGCCCTTGAACTGATACAACTATGACCTATCGCTAGGTTTATTGATGGCAAAATACTCATATTTGGGAGTATTTTAGTGACAAAAATTGCAATAAGAACGTGCAAAATTGTTTTAGGATCTTCTTAATTTGAGTTTTGTCATACTGCTGAAGAAATATATATTATGTGAAATTTTGGCATCAATTTAACTAAAATACACACCCTAATTAGGACGTCAGCAGGCCTCTCTCAATAGCATTAGGTACTCCCATTTGGGTGGTCCATGTGCAATTTCTATAATGTCAATTATGAGGATTGACATACATATTTTGCCATAGGGCGGGAAATTTAATAAGATTTACTGATGTCAATTTGTCCATGGGATTTTTAGATTCTATCTTTGGTTAATCCCCAAATGATTTCTTATGCTGAATAGTTGATACTGTTCCTGATTTGTTGGGACCAAATGTTAAGTTTTGTTGTATGTATAATCAGCCTGAATGTGTGAGGATATTTGGCCCAAGCTTTTTATAGAATAATTGAATTAAATTGACATTGAGATAATCAGTCTGATCTGTATATTAGCAATTGGCTTTAGCTAAATTTTATATTTTCAGTTTGAGCATTTAAGAGGATAATCAGCCTGATCTGTTGATTGTCAAAGGGCTTATTTTTGAGGCAACCACCAGAATCTGACAGTTTTTTTGAATAGTTTTAGGAATGATTGTACTAACTCATCTTTGTCAAACTTTGGCAAGTTTAAGGGCTCAAAGTCTCGTGCCTAAAATCAGCCATAAGAGTTGCACTTCATATGGAGCTCAAGTGTCTTTGGGAAACCTCCATTAGAATTGGCTACGTTCAGGAAAAGTGTTATCTGCAGTTGAGATAGAAACCAAAATTTTGAGCTTAGAACAAACATCTGAAATATCATTTTCAGCATCCATATTGAAACCTGAAGAACTGCTTCAGGAAATTGTTCCAAACTGCTAGATTTTAGATACTAAATTTGGCCTTTTTATAGTTTTCCTAAGCAATTTCTTCCCAAATATTAAGAGGCTCCAGAACTCTCCCCCTTGAGGACTGGTTATTTCATGGCTTGAAGATGAAATAATCATGAGGACAAATACCAAGGACAAAGCTGCATGTCAGGATGACAAAAAAAGTCAAGTTAGCAGCAATCCCTGACTTCAAGCATACCTTAGATCAATGCTGGGTGAAGGTGATGTAAACTCAAATTGGTACTAGGGATGCAAGAGAAGTTTGGCCCTGTATAAATAGCAGATGCGCTAAAACAAAATACCTTTTCAATGAATAAAAATGGTTTAATTCAGTTTCTTAATTAATGGGATCCCAAAACCAAATTAAAATCTAGATTTCTAGCTCAATGCAACATCTGCAGCAATCAATAACCTGAGTTTAGTTGATTGCCAAATATAGTTTACTGCCCAATGGAAGTGTGCACTTATTGGTGCACCTCAGCTTAGCACCACTTCAATCAATTTATTGTTCCCCCAAATTACCTTAAAGCCTTTTTCTCAGACCAATCTCAATTTTTTGGTCGACTTCCCTCATAATAAATACCTTGCTAATACACCTTTTTTAAATATATGTTATTTTGGATGAACTTGTGCGCAGCTCTCTTTGAGAAGGTCTCATACAACATACCATTTTACTCACCATCTGGTTAGCTCCTAGTGCACCGTTGGGCCGCCCAGGGTCTATCCAACCTGTGTTGCCTATCCACTCCCACTATGAGCACCGCGTGGTTAAATTTGGGTTCTTCCTTCTTCTGATAAAATCCTTGACCTGATTATTATAGCTCAAGCACCCTCTGTAAGCTCTAGTAACTTTATTACTAATGACTATTTCTCTGGCGTTTGCCCTGTGCACCGTGCACCACCATGCTGGATTCAGGAGAGTTATAGAAACTCTCTTAAATCAGTCAAACAACCCATTTCTTTTACATGCACAAACCTCTTCCACGCGGGACTTTCATGAAGTGCAATTGGTGTGCGCCAGCCATTGGCAACAACTGTAGTGGGGCTCACCACTGTTTAATCTTTTTCCCAAAGGATGGAACAGCTCTTCATATTTCTTGCTACATCCTTCTGGAAAGTGCACACCCTTCTTGCTTGTACCTGGTGGATATGAACGCTTCACAGTCCAAGAGTCAAGATTCCCTGACTTTACACCAAAAATAATAAAACTTATTAATTTAACTGGGTTATCTTTGGCGCCACATTCAAATGGTGCAGGTAACATACTTGATGATGAGGCTGGTGGTGTTGGCCTTGGATACATTAGACAACCCGTTACCAAAATGGGGATAGGGTCATCCAGGACCAAAAATGCATTTTATAATGACGTTTCCACATATACTACCAGGCCATGTCTCTTCCCATATGGCGTAGATATGGACCCCATTCCAGTATCAGATTACTCTAGAGAACCCACGCTTGACCACAACCATTAGCCTCAGATCCCAGGAGGTGGAGAAAGTGTTACAACCAAATTATAAAAAAGTTTATGCAGTTATTGAAGATATGATGGGATATGTGACCTCAGTAGTAAGAGTGGCCAATTATCCCTCTCCATTTTATGATGCAAACACGTACCATTAGCTATGAACAACCATGTTGTAGATATAGTGGTGAAGAGTTGGCGCTCTCTGCCATAATTAAAGATCATTCAGGTCATTTTTTGTTTACTGCTACCACCTCAATCCCTTCAGGTAAGATTAGCACTACTATCTTGATGGATACTGGAGCCTCTGAGAATTTCATTGACCAAGACTTAGCCAACTACCTTGAGCTTAGTTACTTGCTAGGTGGTATGGTTATGGGAGGCGCTTCTCATGGTACTCCCACCATGAAGGTACTAGGGTTAGTGGGTTATCAAGTGGGCGAGTATCTTTTGATGGACAGTGTCCAAGCAATTAGAAACCTTTTTTACAATATTATTTTGAGAGTAAAATGGTGGCGAAAGTTTGACGTCAGAACCAACTTGTGAGACAATACCCTATATTTACCATTAAAGAATTATCGTACCTTAATTGTTCCATTGTATGAGACTAACTTATAGTTTGATTTTCTATATTGGCCCAATATCCACACTCTCAGTCTCGCATCCTTGTTGGAGCTATCTGGAGGTACCTTTAACTTTCTGTTTGTAGGGTCTGGAATTTTCATTTGATGCGGCTTCAACAAATGTAATACCTGCTCATTCAGAGTTTGATTGCAAGTTCAAGCTCACTGTTGATCTGGTGCATATATCTTCCCCTATTTACCCTTTGACCATATGGGAAGAAGCAGCATTGGATGTGTGGGTTAAGGAGCAGTTAGCCAAAGGCGCGATTTTACAGCTTACTCCCACAGTATGCTACCCACTTCTCTTTGTAGAGAAAGCCAATAGTACTTTATACCCTCGCGTAGATTATGGGAACCTAAGCAATGTTATGTACCAGATCTACATCCCATCCCTGTGGATCACATATTGCGCGCTATGTGGAGAAGGATAAAGTCTTTTTCAAACTGGATTGCCTAAATGCGTTCAATCAGATCCGGATTAACAAGAAAAGGAGTGGTTAACCGCATTCCATACCAGAAAAGGGATTTTATAGTTTTGGGTCATGCCCTTTGGGCTTAAGGATGCCCCTGCTATCTTTCAAATTTATATTGATGCGGCTTTGGGGGACCTGCTGAGGGGTATGTGCGGTTGCCTACATGAATGATATTCTGGTTTTTCCCCTGATCATGAGTCCCATGAAGTACACCTTCACAAGTGGTGGAGCAATCAAAGGCAGCCAGCCTTATGCTGAAGAATAGCAAGTGTGAATTCTTTAAGTCCCAGATCACCTTTCTGGGCAATGTTGTATTTGGCCAAGGACACATGATAACTCCAGACAAGGGAAAGCGATTTTCGAGTGGCCCACCCTAACTTTGGTCAAGGTTTGAGGAGTTTAATGGGGACATGTACATTAAAGGAAGTTTACACCAAATCTTTCTCAAGTGGTAGTGCCATTGTGTAAGATGAGTGGGGTAATATTGCTTCAGTGGTCTCTCGTTTTGGAGGATGCTTTCCAAGCAGCAAAGTGCACCATGTTACCCACGTCCATCCTTCGCCATGCAGATCCTGAAAAGAAGTTCATTGTGTCTACTGAAGCCTCCAACGTCGCCATAGTGGCTGCCTTATTAAAAGTGGGTGAAAATAAAATAGAGCATCCGGTGAGATATTTTTTAGGAAGATGTCTCTGCCTAAATAAGACTACGCCGTTTATGACAAAGAGTTATATGCAGTGGTGGAGGCATCGACTTATTGGCGTCATCACCTGTATGGCTCTTCCCAACCTTTCCACATATGTACAGATCACTGTTCCTTGCTGTACTACTGCGCACCTCATGTCTTAACACCACGAAAGACCCATTGGCATGAGACTCTTGCCCAATTTGCATTTTATGAGTTCACCAAGGGCAAGAATAATGGGTTGGCAGATTCTTTGAGTTGCAATTCTGCATTAATCTCCGATTAAAAGAGGTAGAGGTTCATAATACCCAGTTGATAATTCCATCAGGTAAGATTGTGTCTCAACTTCCTTCTCACTGGCCAACAGGAAAGCGCTCACTCCTCTGAAAAACGCGGAGTAATATGGTATATTCAAAAAGGTAGCCCTTTCTCAGCCATTATTGGCTGAATATACTATGGTCCTTGTTAAGAGCGCACTGAATCAGGAGAGTCTAACCAGGGAGTATCATGTAAATGATGAGATGGTGTGGTTCAGGGGCGCCTATGGGTTCTCGCTGGACAATTTCACCTGGAAATCATATGGGACATTATGATGGAATTACCGTTGGTCATACTGCGAAGGCAAAGACTCTGGAGCTAATTCGCCACACTTACAATTGGAAGGGGTTTGCTGCGCTGGTGGTTAGGTATCATAAGGAGTGTCTGGTCTGCAATCAAATAAAACCAAATTAACAACCACTAGTGGGGTTATTGATACCAGTACAAAGGCTGAAGTGTCCTGGACTTCCCTATCGGTGAATTTCATTGTGGAATTAACTGTTTCTGATGTTTATGATGCCATCATGGTAGTGGTGGACCGTTGTACGAAGTTTTACCCTCTTTATTACTTGTAGAACTACAATAACCGCAGCTGAGATGGCTAGGCTCTTTATCACTCATGTGTTTGCACTTCACGAGGTCCCTCAAAAAATCATTAGTGATTGGGGACCCCATTTTACCTCTGACTTTTGGGAAGAGCTGCGTAAGACTCTTCAGATTAGCCCCTGCTGTTCAACTGCCTAACACCCCCAATATATGGGCAGACCAAATGAGTGAACCAGTGCTTAGAACAGTTTCTGCAGTGTTACACTGCCGCGGATCACTCAGATTGGGTTTCTTACCTTCCTATGGTCCAGTTTAGCTACAACATGTTAAATGTGGTGGTTGGTTGTTCCCCATTCTTCGCCAACCATGGGTCTAACCCCACCTTCAACATGGAGCCCAGCTGTGGATCTTAAGTTGAAGCGGTAGTGGACTTTACCAAGGCTATCAAGAAAGTACACCAGGGGTTTCTACAAGTTTTGAGGCGGCAATGCAAGTAGATAAGGAGAATGCTGATGGTAAGAGATAAGTGGGTCTAGCGCACAAAGAAGGAATATCATGATGCTTGATGCTCAAAACATCCTTATCAAGCAGTCATGCAAAAATCTGGGACTGAAAAGGATTGGCCTTTACCGCTTTGTTAGAAAGGTGGGCCACGCATCATACCAGTTAGATCTTCCCTCTTTGTTTCAGATCTTTTCTGTCTTTCATGAGAGCAAAATGACGTTGTTTGAGAGCCCCCACCACATACTCCTGAGTCTTATATCGTGGATGGGGCTCCAGAGTGGTAAGTGTAGGAAATAATAGCCTCCCACCGAGTAAAAAGAAAGCTTGAGTACCTGGTATTCTGGAAAGGATTTGATGCAGCAGAAAACAGTTGTGTACCAGCATGCAACTGCGCACATGCCCAAGACCTGATCGAGATTTTCCATAAGCGTTTTCCCCAGGCCGCAGATCTCAGTCAAAGCACTGTTGCTGCTATGAAGCTGGCCCCAGCCCACAAGAAATTTTCCCTGGCGCAAGCCCTGGAGGGAGGTGGAGCCCCAAAAGGATGAGAAGGTAATGTCATGGCTTGAAATATGACATAATCATGGGGACAAAGCTTCATGTCAGGAGGCCAAGAAAGTAAAGTTGGCAGGCGTCACTGACCTCAAGTATACCTTGAATCAATGATGGGTGTAGGCGAGGTACGATCTAGTAGGTACTAGGGATGCAAGAGAAATTCAGTCCTCTATAACAGTAGGTGTAAAAAAAACAATCTTTTTATTGAATAAAAGATGGTTTGATTCAGTTTCATGGTGAATGAGGTCTCAAAACCCATCTGGTTTTCAAAAACCAGCTCAGGTCAGCCTCTCCTTCAATCAATGACCTGAGTTCAGTCAATTGCCAAACATAGATTACTGCCAAATGGTAGTGTTCACTTATTGGTGCACCTCAGCTTAGCACCACTTCCATTGATTGATTGTTCCCCTGAATTACCTGAATATTCCTTTTCTCGAGATCAATGTCTCTTTATTGGTTGACTTCCCTCATAATAAAACCCCATGCTAGTACATTTTTATATATATGTTATTTTGGATGAACCTGAGCGCAGACCTCTTTGAAGAGATCTAGCACAATGTTAAACATTTAATTCTAAGAACTTAAAATCTCTCAGCCTATGCACCATTAGGCCGCCCAGGGTCCCTCCAACCTGTGTCGCCTATCCACTCCCGCTCTGAGCACCGCGTGGTTCAATTTTTGGTTCTTCCCTCTCCTGATAACAATCCTCAACTTAAGTTATTACAGCTCAAGCACCCTCTGCAGGTTCTAGTAACTTTATTACTAATGACTAGTTCCCTGGCGTTGGCCCTGTGCACCATGCACCACCACTCTGGGAACAGGAGTGCTATAGCACTCACCTTGCAGGTTCAAAGTTGCAATATTTTCTCCTTGAGGAAATCAATTTTTTCTTAAGGCTCTCAAGTTCTTTTTTAAATGTAATTTGAGAAGCCAATATATGCAGGGCATCTTTGATCAGATCAGCAAAACGGTCATTTTCTGCCAATAGCTGGTTTGAATCTCTTGCTTTACCTTAACAAGTTTGACATTCTTGGCTTGCACTGACGCACTGTTGACCAGAGTTTCAAAAATTCTTCATTATTTGAGCGAAATCCTCCTTGTAATTCGGCCCTACTGGGATTGTAGTCAGATTCTCTACACTCTTTTCTAAAATGACCAGCTCAGTTCAGTCATATTCATTAATCTGAACGTGCATTGCTTTCTTAATACAAATTTTTTTAAACAGAAGTGGCATCTTCAGTCAGACTTTCATTCTAAGAAGACAAAATTTGGAGTAACTTTCCAATTTCTGGCCGCAATTTTTAATATTAAGGACCCACTCACTGTTCAACATGGAGAGAGAGAACTTTGATGCAATCTTAGGAACTCTAACAAAGAGTTGTTTTCCAAAGTATTCAGTCTTCTATGGGCATTGTTGACATGTTCTGTATTGTTACCAATGGCTTTTATGAATTTAGTGAAGCTGGAATTTAGCTTATATAGTAGGTTAGATTGGGAATATCTCTCTTTCTCTTGAGCTCTGTATATCTCTGAAATCTCTAGATTCTACTGAGCCATATCTTTTTGTATGCTTAATGGATGGCTGTACAAAACTGACCAAGAACTCAATAGTTGTTTGTGTACTAGTGAGGCATCTGGCCAGAGTTACCATTGTTGCCTCTCAGTACCACATATACAACTACATATTGAAGGCCTGATCCTCCAGTAATAAAACAGACTAAAGGATGGGTCCACCTAAGATGTACTGATTCTTTACCCATGAAAGAGCTTAACCATTTCTTTACACTGTCCAAGGTATAGTTAATAGGCCTGTTGAGTCCACATTCCCTCATCCTGCCGTGATGAGAGCTAAGGAGATAAACTAGTATTCTCAGTGTTTTTTGCAAGCAGTGCTAAAGTACTCAGTGATGTCTTGGTCACTGGTTTCCATATCATTTTCATCGAGTCTTCTGGCAGCTTCTTTCTGGTATCTGGATTGGCTAATAATATTAGGTGTGTAATGTGGTTTTATAGTGAGCACCACTTGTTAAGTTTAGAAAGTTTTACTCGCTTAATTAATATACTTCTTCTTTGATAGTCAGTAAGAGTTTTGGCTTACATATCCTTGATATGCTACGTGACTTATGGCATTTCCTAACCGTTCTGAAGCTCACAAAGATAAAAAAGTAAATTTTGATTTCTTCTAGTCTCTTCCAGGTATTCTTTCCTATTCTAAAAGAGAATTCTCCTGGCGCAGGTAATAATATCAAGCTTTCCTTAGTGCTTGTCTACACTTCTTAATATAAGATGAAATAAAAAGTCAATATAAGATAATATAATACAAGATGGAAATTATTGTTATGGTAAGATGATTTATTTTAAGGCCAGGCACCAGTATTTTATACCTCTAAGGTAACTCCTGGGCATACTCATCTATTAGATAAGCTCATAAACACATGCTAATCCTCTATAGGTTATGGTAATGGTTATTAAACATCCATTAGGTTAATTCAGTCCATGAATTAACTTGGTTACAATTGTTTTAGTCCAATTGAAGGCACTTATACTCTTATAATTGAGAGGACTTAGGGCATAAAATCAGTACATCAGTGGTATATATTTGCTTTTAAACCAACACAATTACTTTTTATCATACAGTTGACAAAGTACATTAAATGGGTAAGAATATTTGAAATTCACTTTTTCTTTCTGCTCAATCTCACTTTAAGCAAAGTTTAATAAGCAGTTTATTTTATCCACCACAGTCTGGCCACGTCCATTTCCCATTTGATGTCCTCAGATCTGCTGCCTGCCACTCCAGTGTGGGGCAGAGGTGCTCCACCACCTAGCATTTTCCATCTTGTATAAGACATGTTCAAATGGACTCAAATAGCCTGTCAAACTCTTCTGGCCAATTTGCCTCCCCTTGAGACTTAGTGCTCCACCTTGTGTGCATCTACCCATCTCACCCCCATCCTCTCGCCCTTCCTCAGTCCAACATTTGGTTTTGCCTCCATGTTAACTATGGGCGTTTATTCCCATATGCTGACAAAGCAATTATCAAACTTGCCACTGCTTCCTTTGCACCAGCTGGCACAATTTATTTTCGCCCTTTTAAGGGCTATTTTGACATAGGCTTTCAGACGGATGAGGATGCTGCAGCGGTGGCATTGACTCCTTTGATTTAAAAATATTACAATTTCTAATACCCATACTCGCCTCCTTTCTGACACCACATTGGTGGTGTCATTTGCAAACCTCCCTTCTACCTCTCACTTTAAATTCTATACGAGCAGCTGAAGTCAGGGCTTATGGATCTCAACCCCAACCTTGTCTTTACCATTACTTATGGTGCAGAGCGCATTGCTGCCCCTCACGCCATTGCAACCATCACCCCACACTACTTTTCCATTGCCCAACAAATCCCCCCACATGCTCTGATTGTGACAGCACCAGATTATTTCTTTTTGAGCTTGTGTTGACAACGGTCAGCAGATTTGTCCCCTCTGTTTCAGATTTGAACATTATAAAAAGTCCTACCCCCATGCCGCTTCATCTGGTCCTGTCTCTGCAGCCTTGTCAGCGGCATCTAAACGGGGTGTTTTTTGCACCTTCACTTAACACTCTCGCATGATGGGTTAGAGTGGGAAATCTGCCTCCACCACAACACCCAGCTACGCTCAACCATCTGAATTCACCTAAGCCAGTCAGAATCAGGCTTGCCACTGTTCGCCCCCAAGCAGCTCCCCATTCGCCTACTACCGCCCACCCTGATCCTGCCTCACTATTCCCATAAACCAAAATACAAGAGCCCTATCAGATGAGGTTGATGAATCAGGTGTGATAGTCAGTAAGACAGTTTCTGTATCGGGTGAGGAAGCCCAGATGGGTATGACTGGAAAGAGTTTTTTCCTTGGATTTAGACAAACCTATCCCGCTCAAACATTATGCCCAAAACCCAATGCTATCACTTTTCAGAGTCACCACCAGCTTGCCTTAGCGGTGGTGGCCTCCCCCATTGTCATCAACTCCATATTGCAGCAGAAAAGTATGTTAAAGAATTCCACAATGGCCTAAATGTAGTTTTCTTCCCCCTGATTTCCCTGAAAATGCGCGGGATGAAATCAACAAACTAATCAAAGTTGCTGAAGCCACTACCATTCATGTTGCTAACTATTGACTTTTGACCCAAAAAGTACCATCGCCAGGCAAAATGTAGCCAGTTTTTCCCTACTTCCTGATGCCTTCCTTCAGACTGAACTTCATATGGCTGAATTAGTTGAAGCTATCATCAAGGCTAATATCGCATCACAATTCTTTTAATCTACACCTTAACCCCCACTATGCTGATGCCCTGACGCCCTTTCTCTCATCCTCATTCCACTTTTACAACCCTGCTTCCACATATGTGGTTAATTCACATGCGGATGTGCCGCTTGTCCCTTCCTACCCTCTGGCCATGGTGGGTTAGCAGTCCTCCACTCCCTGCCTGGTTAACGGTTTTATTTTGTCCAGTTCTCCGTTTATTGTTTCAGTTTTTTGTTTGCTCTTTGAGAATTGGTACTGCCCGTCCCCTGGTCAGTGTGCCTTGAAATAAAGTTAAAAACTAAAAATTATAATATATAAAATTCAAATAATAATGCATCCCTAATCAGGACGTTGGCAGGCCTCTTGATAGTACTAGATACTCCCTAGTCAGGACATCCATGTACAAGTACTATTAAACCAATTACAAAGATTGACGCTCAAAATCCAATACTCATTAATTGTAATTGCATTAAATTAGAAAGTGAAATTAAGTTTAAGCGATAAACCCATCTTGATTCACCAAATTGGTCCCATAATCAACCTTAATACTATTAAATCATAGCTACTATTAGCTACAATAATTGGGTTGTTTAGACGCAATAAAGGTGGTTTTGAGGAAAATCTGATATAACAGATAATGCATAAAAATTAGGAAGGGTCAAAGAATCAGTCAATGAAAGTAATCTATCAGCATTAATGATTTCTCAAAGGGCTTATTTTCAAGTCAACCATCAAAATCTATTAAGCGGTAGCGTGAGAAACGTGAGATAATCATTGGAAGAGATTTTATAGTATCAATTTTGTATTATTGATGGATACCAAAACTTCTCCAAGCATGATAGCCCCAGGTTCGTTTAATGTTATGAAGAATTATTAAGGCGTGATATAATGTCAGCCTGGAGCGCCTCATTGATCATGCTGATGGCCCTTTTCCCGCCTCCTCAGCAAGCCATTTTCCAGCAGGTCTTGGAGCTATGTCTGAAAACATTACAATAGGTAAATTGAGTAAAGGATTCTTCTGGTCTCGACCACATGGACATAAGGATGATTAGAGGTACCCAAAGAGGTATCTTTAGAGTGTAGAGTTGATTCAGGTCTCTCGTTATGTGCTTCTTTGATGTCCTGGATGCAAGAAAACCCTTTCTGTTGTCAAATCATATGCATTTGAACCTCAGGGTAGGATTCTAATGAGGAGATGACAGATGATAATGTAATAGAAGGTGATACAATTGGTAGTGACTAAGGGTAGTGCTTGGGCATAAAAACGGCTGAAAAACTCCATGAGGCTTTCTCCTTTAATCAGGTGGATACCCATGAAAGCTTGTTTTTATATGGCCAAAGTTTAAATTGCTGCCAAACTTTTTAGATTAAGGCCACTTGGACCTGTTCCCAGGTGTTGCACTCCTTCAAATGGGAGTCATGATCTCCTGGGAAGTGCGGTTGAGGCAGGAGTGGATATGCTTCACCTTCTGCCAGTCATGGGCCTCCTCCATGGAACTCTCATATGCGTACAGGAAAAAGGCAGTGCTTTACTGGCTAGGGGTGAACCTTCTTTTAAAAACTAGGCATGAAAACTGTTACAAGAGGAGTGGAGAGATTGTAAATGTCAAGGATGAGCGCCATATCAGAGATATTAGTCTCTTCATAGTTGCGGGGGCCTGCTGGTCTAACCATTGCCATAGTCCCTCAAGGTCCTCTTGGATAATATCCCAATCCTGGTTGAGGAAGGAAACGGAAGCCCTATTTTCAACCGGCTTTTTTAAAGATTGAATGTCAGCGCCCTGAAGGCTAAGCTGGCTCTTGAGGTTGGTCAAATGGGTTTCAAACCCTCAAAAGTTTGTTTGAACTGAGAGATGTGACTATTGGTAAGCTTGGTGAAGGCGCTAAAGTTGTTCAATTTGTGCTACAGTGCCTCAATGAAGACCTTGGGTTGAGTGGGATGCATTCACTTGGAGTTTGCAACCCTGAGCTACATTCCAAATTTGATTTCATAAGGCAGCCAAAGCTGCTATCAAATCCTTTCGCCATGGTAACCAGGGCCTTTTGGAGTGGGACCTGAGAGCTTTAAAGGTCCGCGGGGACCTTTGGGTCCCTAACGCCCTTTGGTGCCTTTGGGCCCCCTAGGCCCTACAGGACTTTCATCCCAGAGGGTAGTCACGAGATGCCAGCTCTTGGTAGCGTTTTTGCATGGTCTTTACCAGATCCTTGACTTGGAGGAGGCGCTAATTCCAAATTGCCTCAAGGATTTGGACGTTCTGACACAGCTGGTCTTCAAGATAGCCAGAGATCCAACTATAAAACACTGTAATTTGACCTTGGGCCTCATTAACAACCTTTTTAATTGATAATGGACTTGCAGTTTCCATAGATGAAGGAGGAGCCCATGTTGTATAGTTCAATGATGTGCAAGTGTAAGGTCTGGGTGAGCCCCAGTTGTCAGGAGACTTAATGACGGTGCAAGCCAACTAGCTGGAGTAGGAGATGAATAGCCAGGTAGACAATGGTGTGAGGGCAGAGTTTAGGCCCCAGGGTAAGTTCTACTGATGGCAGCTGGGCCGAGGCATAGAGGTCCCACATGGTTGAGGGCACAGAAGAGGCGTAGGGAGCAGCTGTAGTGGGCCCCATTGAGTATATGTCAACATAAGTTGTTGTACAATATAGTTAAGCTTCTCGTACTGAAGTTAATACTAACTTTCATCAGTGGAGGGCAGGGAGAAAAAGGAATGTGCCTAGAACTTTAAACTCTCAGTGTGCGTGAGCAGCACTTTATACTGAGAGGTAATTTATCCATTGAGCAAAGCTTCTTGACCAATCAGAAGATTGATCTTCAGGACTGTTAGTATTCTCCATTATTCATGATAGACATTTTCATTTAGGACGCTCAAAACTCCCTGTAGTGAGCACCACGTTTTGTCAGCGTTGCAGCTCTCTAGACTTTCACTGAGGGTTAAAGGTGGCTCATTGTTGAAAAACCAGTGAAGATGTCAAAAAACGTAAGGATGGACTGGATACAAACTATTCTATTAGATTAAATTGTGTCAATATTTATAGGTTGCGTAGGGACAAGGTGCCTCATGGGTCTTTGTGGCCCCATCCGCTCAGGATCTAACATGGTTTTTATTTTGACTACTTTGGTGGCATCTTCATTTTCCTTTTTCATCTCCATAACCGGAGCAGTGGAAGGATGCACCTCTTGTGATTCAGGAAGCAGGGGTGATATTCCTGAAGTCGCCTCCATCAATTCTCAAATGCGTGCAGATTACAGATCAATGTTGGGTTCAATGCCATTGAAACAAAGCGCCATTAAATGGGTTTGATTCCTAATTCACTGTGTCATAATTTTCAAGTTGGGATCTTGATTTATTTTTTTTTGTTTGGAACCTGATAGTCAGAAAAAAAGTAACTTTACTTGACTTTATCTAGAAAGCCTTACCAATTCCCCATGTTCTCTAAGTTCCATCCTATTCCAGAATTGCCACGGACGAATTTTACCCTCTAAATTGACCTTTCCCATAAATGGTCTTAGATATACTCAATGTAATAATTATACGCATTGTTCTCCAAGTACTCCTTAACAATCATGATTCTAGCCTGTAGATACTTATGTTCAATGGCTAGAGAATCACCTATTGATACCAATTTTTTAAATTTATTAATAATTTCTTTTTCCAAAGTTATATTGTCGTTATCAGGATTTTCTCTTGCATTAGAGATTCACTATTTTGATAAGTTGAAGGGATATCAATTATTATAAAGCACTCTGTACAATGTTCTGTGGAAGTTACCTCTTCATTGAACTGATGTGTTAAAATCGTGTAGAATAAAAAAAGTTCCTGGATGGAATTGTACATTCTCATTGGGTGCTTGTCTTGCGCTTAGCAAGCAGTACCTTGACAAAGTAAAAATTCTAAGCATACTCATCAAATTTTTCACTATTAATTTTCATCATCATAAATCTTGCTTTTCAAATTTTCATGTGTTTGGGACTACCAAACTATTTTATTGTCAAATTTTCTACTTCAGCAAAGTTCCAATGTTTTTAAGTAGCTAGAACATGATATGACCTTGAATCTTATCATTTAAACAAACAATCGTGGTAGTGGTGTAAGTCCAGGGGAATGTCCCCTGTGCGTTGATCAGTTGCTCTTCCTATTTCTGAGAAAAAAGGGGCTTAAGAGAGTGCCATGCCCCTCGTCACTCAGGACTATCTCGCCCACGTGGTAGATGAGTGCTGGGTAATGGCCTTCCTCAGACCCCTCTCCTGGTACCTTTGTTCACCTCAGCCAAACTTTTTAGAAGATTAAGGAAATATATTCTAAGATTTCCAAATTAAAGTCATTCACTCCAAAACCAATGGAAATTAAGCCCAACAATTGGAATCCGCATAGCTATAGAGGAATGAAGATTGAGTTATTGGCCAGAATCACAGATGGTTTCAATTCACCCAGCAGTGCAATTCCAAAATTAACCCCCTTTTTAAAATCATTGGGGATGATCCCTGATGTGAAGATAGTAGCATCAGACACCTCAATGATAGTTTGAAGCTCCCTTCTGGCAAATCGGGGGTATGAGCCAATGCAACACTTTTGACTGAATGAACGGCCCAGAGCCTGGGCACAGGCGGATTGGACATCCCAAACCCGTTCCCAACCAATTGGGACCGCCCCTACGTGGGGTGGCCCTGGGGATTCCCACTGCTCATTGGGCCAGATGCCATCACACCAAACATTGGAAATGCAGTTGAGCCTCAGTTTGGGCGTTCAAGGTCGAACTGACAGTGACTTAGCCTGCTGCTAATTTCTTTGATGTCGCTTCCCAAAGAGCTTATCTGCCTCCATTTCCAAATAATTTGCTAGTTAAGGTCAAAATTGAGGGTCCCAATTTCTGCTTGTTCCCACATCAATGATACTATCTAATCAATGGAATCACATTGAGAAAATTGTTAGTCATTTTTTTTTCTTATTTTCCATTAAAGGAATTTTTTCCCAATATTTTATTTTTTATCTTGAAAAATAAACCACCCAATCTGCTGGCTCTTAAACCCCTTAGGGTTAATGGCCATTTTTGCTGGTATATTATTATGTGCCAGTATGATATTCTGGATCATTGGCAGTTATTAGTGGAACTCCTCTAGTTTCATATCTGTCATACCAGCAGCACTGCCTTTGGCATTCTGGTTTGCCGTTTGGGTTCTCCAGCACCTAGACAGGCAGGCTGGTCTAATTTTAACTTGCTTTTTGCCTGACATAATTGACCAACCATTATTACTAACCATTTCCGCCTTTCTCATTGATATTGGTGTAGCAATGGCCCCTTCTTTTCAGCTGAAAATAGGTTGTGAAGATAATTTTACTTCCACAATAACCTATTCCACTCAAAATGTCCATTCCACACCGTATAGTTGCCACGGCTATTGTGCTTATGTCAGTAAGTTCTGAAAATCTAAATTGTGATGAACTTACCCCCTTTGAACCTAGAGGTTTCCCCTGACCCCACTATCATCTCTTTAGTATCACTAAACTCTCCCACAACTGCCAATAAAGAGAAATTTGCTTACTTATAACTACACATGAAGATTAGTGTTGGGTCCCACCACATTTCCTTTGAGGCTTTGGTGGATACCGGAGCCATGGGCAATTTTATGAGTGTTGAACTAGACCAACAATTGGATCTTGACCTGGATGTAGGTTTTTGGTGATGGTTGCTTCTTCATCCTCACAGACCTCATACCTAGTTTGCTGGCCAGTTTCATTCTCAGTACATCAGTTCAGCTTCTGCGATTGGTTCTCAGCAATTCCAAACTTGATGATCCCAATTATTTTAGGAGTTGGATGGTGGCACCGGCAAAATGTTAATATTCATATAAAGTCAAATAAAATGTCATTGCCAACAATCAAATGGAGGGAAAATTTCCTTTAGTTAATACTTTCAAGAAAACTTAAGGTCATAGCTCCATCACTGCCCTCATTTCCCCTTGGGCCTTCCATCCAATTTTCCTGAAAAAATGATGTGTTATTGGAGTATCTTTAATTCCAAGAAGGAAGACTGTATTCCTTTTCACACCAAATTAAACTTGGGTTTCTGTACAATGGTACAGTTGGTGAATATTAACTGCCCATCTTGTCCCCACACAGCGGAGGAGGAGGTTACACTCAACACTTGGTTAGATGATATGCTTAAAAAAGGGTGGTTGTTTAATGAGACATCGCCAGTCATATCACCCATTGTCTTCGCCAAAATAGCCGATGGTTCCCTCTGTCCCTATGTGGATTATAAAAATTTAATCAAAGTTACAGTTCAATATCCTACCACCTGCCCCTGGAGCAGATAATCAACCAAGCAATCTCCAAATCTCATGTGTTCTCTATATTTGGATCTTGTCAATGCTTTCACCAGCTTCAGGTAATGGAAGAGCAAGAATGGATAACAGCAATCGGGATGAAGTGAGGCATTTTCCAATTCTACGTAATGCTTTTTGGGTTGAAGAATGCATCTGCTACATTTCAACAAATGATTGAAAGCGTACTGGTGACCTCTGGTTCACTTTCACAGTCACATATATCAACAACATTCTGGTTCACTCCCAACTCCCTAACATCATGCTATTAACTTGGAAGCGGTTGTGGATGCTTTTCACAAGGCGGGCTTTTTTGTCAAGCCTTCCAAATGTGAGTTCTATAAAAATAAAGTTATCTTTCTTTAGACCCTGTACTTAAGGATGGCTACGTGATCCCTCCCAATAAGCTAGACACTTTACATGAATGGCCTACTCTGACAACCCAAAACAATTACAGAGTTTTTGGGAACCATTATTTTCCTAAAAATTTTCCTCAGCTCATTCCCAGTTGGTTACCCCGCTCCACACCCTCACTGGCAAGAATTTATCATTTTGATGGATGCCCAAATGCCAGCATGCGTTTGAGTCAATCAAAGAAGTGTTTTTATCCCCTCCCTTCCTGAAACATGTGGATTCTGCCAAACTGTATATTGTTGCGTGTGATGCCTCCTTAGTGGCCAATGGGGCAATGCTGCTCCACGAGCATGAGGGCTTGGAAAATCTGATTTCTTACTTTTCCTAAAAATTTACATCTAAAGAGCAATCTTGAGTCATCAATGATAATGAGTTGGCAGCTATACCATGGGCATTGACTCATTACTGGTACCTGGTACAGGGAGCCCAGCATGAGTTAACTGTTTGCATGGATCACCAACTCTCTTGTATTTCTGCAAACCCCAAAAATTGGTGCACAGGCAAGCTGATACCTACCTATCGAGAATTGTGCAGTTTTAATTTCAAATACATATTTGTAAAAGGTGCACTTAACATACTTCCCAATTTTCCAAACTGCAACCCCGCCCACTGTCTCATGGAGTTGGAGGAAGCGGACCTCATTACCATGATCCCCTCTGCTCAAATTTTGTCAATCGTTCCCCCATCATCTCTTACATCACCCATGCTCCTGACGCCCCGCTTGTTACTCAGGTCTTAGCCAGCCAAATGACCTGCCTCAAAGTGTGGGAGTTATTTGAGCAATTGTCCCTCCAAAATCATAAACACTCTCTGTACTCTTTGATGGAGTGTCTCATCTATTCTAATTGCAATTTTTGGTTCCCCCTCTCTTCAAATCCAAGGTATTTTGCTTGAATCATGCTTTAACCCACTATTGGCCATCTGAGCAATAAGAAATGCATCGACATGATTCAGCAGACCTATAATTGGGTGGGTTCAACTAAGGAAGTCCCAGCCTGGATCGCCTATTGCATTGCATGTGCTCAGGCTAAGCCTTATCGCTGTGGTAGAATTGGGCTTCTACAACCCTTACAACAGTCAGAGAGTCCATAAACATCAGTGTCCATGTATTTTATTGTCAAACTCCCCTGCTCTAATGGGTTTATAATGGTGATGGTGGTGGTGGATCATTTCACTAATCTTCTCTTTTTATTCCCTGTGCTTCCATGATTACATCAGAGGAAACTGCCAGTCTCTTTGTACGCCACACTTTTTCAATGTTTGGTCTCCTGCAGGAGATCATCTTAGACCATGATCCACAGTTCACAGCGCAGTTCTGGAGTGAACTCTTATCCATTCTAGAAATCTCTTCCTATCACTCCATTGCAAGTCCCCAGTCCAATGGGCAGACAAAGCGAGTTAACAAGTAATAGAACAGTATCTCTGTTGGTATGCTGCAGCTGCTTAGGACACCTGGGCTAATGACCATCCCCTCGCTCAATTTGCCTTCAACAACAAGACTCTAGCTTTCATGGGATTTCTCCTTACAAAGTGACGTTAGGATATATCCCTTCCTTTTCAGTCGGACCCTGCTTGTGTCCCAAGGTCCAAGCTGCTGCAGATCATGCTGAACATATTAGGTCTACTCAATTCTTAGTGCGGGAAAACCTCACCAAAGCTATTGAAGACTACAAGTGGTCTGCGGATCAAAAATGACTAACAGGTCATAATATAACGGTGGGCTCCTATGTTATGCTCAATACATGTCATTTGAGAATACAAGTACCCTCCCACAAGTTTGCAATTAAACATTTAGGTCCCCGCTTGGTGGAGGAAGATTTGGGCAATGGTGCGTTCCATTTATAGCTGTCAGCCCATAGGAAACAGCACCCCATCTTCCACTTTTACCAGTTGTCACCTTTTAAGGGTACTGTTTGTGTGGATCCTGAGTTGATAATAGTTGGAATTGCTGATGAATCCAAAGTGGAAAACATCCTAGCATCCCACAAGTCCCGTCAGTCCATTCAGTATCTTGTGGCCTGGAAGGGCTATCCAGCCTATGAAAACAGTTGGGTTAAAACCCACAATTGCACTAAGTGCATGGTACTGTTCAAGGCATTTCACAAATCCCACCCCAACGCCTCATGTCCACTCAAAAAGTTGCAATAGTAATGGCTATCAAACTGCCTAGGGCGCACAAAAATGTGGCCCTTGTGCAGTTTCCCAGCGGTGGTGCCCTTCCTTTGGAAAAAGGAAAGGGTAATGTAAGTCCAGGGGAACGTCTCCTGTGCATAGATCAGTCGCTCTTCCCATTTCCAAGCAAAAAGGGGCCGAAGAGGGTGGCCATGCCCTTTGTCACTCAGTGCAATCTTGTCCAAATGGTAGATGAGCGCTGGGTAATGACCTTCCCTCTCTGGACCCCTCCCCAGGTACCTTTGTTCACCTCAGACAAAATCATTAAACAGAATAAGGAAATCTGTGCCAAGATTACCAAATTAGAGTCATTCACTAAAAAATGATCAAAATTAAGCCCAACAATTGGAATCCGCATAGCTATAGAGGGATGAAGCTCGAGTTATTGGCCTGATTTGCAGATGGTTTCAATTCACCCAGCAGTGCAATTCTCAAATTAACCCCCTTTCAAATTATCAGGCAAGAACTACAAAGTGCAGGTAGTAGCATCAGAGACCATCTATGATATTTTGAAGCTCCCTTTCTATAATCAGGAAATGCGGCCTATGCAACACTTTTGACTTGATGAACAGCTCAGAAAATGGGCACAGGTGAGTTGGGCATCCTAAACCCATTCCCAACCAATTGGGACTGCTCCTACATGGGGTAGCCCTGGGGGATTCCTGCTGCTTGTCAGGCCAGATGCTGTTGCGCCAACCGTTGGAAACAGTTGAGACTTAGTTCAGGAATTTGAGGTCAAACTGACTGCAACTTGGCCTGCGGCTAATTTTTTAAGCATTTCCCATTGAGCTTATTTGCCCCCATTTCTGAATAATTCAACAGTTAGGCCGAAATTATGAGTCCCAATATCTGATTGTTCCCACATCAATTGACCACTATTTAATCAGTAACATCACATTGAGAAAATTGTTGGTCGATTTTCTTTCCATATTTTTTATTAAAAAATCTTTTTCTTAAATTTTATTTTTTATTTTAGAAAATAAACCGCCCTTTCCGCCAGCACTCACACACCCCTTTGGATTAATAGCTGTATCTGTCTAGTATCTTATTATGTGCAGTATGAGATTCTGGCTCACCAGCAGTTATTGGTGGAACTCCTCTATAGTTTCTATCTGTCATACCAGCAGCAGTGCCTTTGGCATTTTAGTTTGCCATTCAGGTGCTCTGGCACCTAGGCTGGCAGGCTGGCTGTAATTTTAACTTGCTGTTTTCCCAACAAGTGGCTTATGAAAAGGTCATTGGCTCCGTGCATGGTCATCTTGAACATTTTTTGAATGTTTTTATAATCCCATGTGTTGGATAATTGTTGGCATGATTCTCTGTTTCATAAATCAATCTGTGATGCATTCTCAAATCCTAGTATTGGGGTTAATCTAGGATTGAGATACTGTAAGGAGAGTGTCTATAAACTCTATTGTTTTCAGCGTGGTGGTGCACGGTGCACAAAGCAACGCAAGAAAACTAGCCGTTAATACTAAAGCTACTATTGCCCAGCAGAGGGAGCTGGAGCAAAATAACTTAAGCAAAGAAATGCGATAAGTAACCAGCCTAAAATGTCACGGTACACACTGAGAGAAGGGGTAAACGACCCAGGTTAGAGGGTACCTGGACAAACTATCAGTGCACGAGGAGATAATCTTACTGTGTCCAAAATGGCAAGGTTAACGGAGCACAAGTCCTCCTTGAAGGGGTCCATGCATAGGATCGTTTGAAATAACATTTCAAAACATGGTAAAAACGGTGTAAATTTTGTTTTGTGAAGTTGACCAACAAGGAATGTTGGTTGGAGAAAACATATATATACTTAGACGGGGGAATAAGGGGTTTTCTGCAGTAAGCCTAAGCACTGACCCACCAATAAGGCAACGCTACTATCCAAATTAGTTGAATATGCTGAAACTGACTTCACTTGAGTGATTGAAGTTGGATCTGGCCTGAACGTGTTGTTTTGAAAACGGAACAGGTTTGTAACCTCATTACTTTATGAACTAAATGGAACCATCTGCATTATTTTGTATTTTCCTGTACCCAGCATTGGTATAGGGTATGCTTCAAGTCTGAGAGCCCTTTTATTCACCTTCTGGGCCTCCTGGAGCCCAGCTTTATCCTTGGAATTGGTCCCCACTATGATATCATGGTGACCATGACAGATACATCTTATCCAACTAAAAAGCTCTCCATCAAACCCTTGGTCTGACGAATTAACTGCCCATCATATTTTTATTGTGTTATGTTATGATCTTCATAATAAGATATCTAAATTATCTTGATATAGTGATTTGACTATGAGAATTTTCTTATTATAATAGACGATTTTTTCTACCAAAGTTTAATTATCTTATTATAATCTTTAAAAGTAGTTAATCTATCCCAAAGATTATAAAGCTTACTGCTTATAATTAGTATACAGTGATCCAGTTTAAACAGAGATTTTGGATTGAACCAACTAATACTTTTGCATGTAGTGCATAAAATGGACCTTGCGTTACACAAGTGGTGTTCATTAGAGGTTGTAGTAGTGTCAGAAGTAGAAGATACTACAAACCTTATGATGGACATTACTCATGATGGGGAAGATGGCGAGGCTAATTTATTAGTCAACTTTTATGTTACCCTACTCCTAATAAAGTGGCGCTAGAGAAATTTAGATTCCAATATTTTTCTTGTTTAAAAACCTTCAAAACTTATATGATCACTATGAAGCAGTTATACAGATTTGACAGCTTTTACTTTGAGGATTCCATATCTTTGGTTACTAACAAAATGACCTAGTATCTGCCTTATTTAATTATCAAAATAATCATGGCCAGCTCATTAAGGAATATGAGAATTTCAAAATTTATGTCTAAAAGTCAAATACTACAGTATACTAATACATAGAATAGATGAGGCTATATATTAACAGCTAGCTTGTAGATCTTTTACAACTGGCTACTCAATTGAATACCAAATGTAGACTTTTTTGCTATGTGGCTCACTTTAGCTCTCCAGTTCACTGCACAGGTTCTGATATGTGCTCTGAGATAAATTACACAGGCCTGCATTTTTTCAGTTGCATCATTGTTTTCAAGTTTTGATGATTGATTCATGTGTATGTTTGTGCGTCAAATCCAAAAATGACCTTAGTTTTTTCTATCACGTAAGAATTTTTTGTAAATTGCAATTTTCCAAATGTAGTATATGGTAAAAAATATCACAAATATGAGATGTAATGACAGAGCGAAATATATTTGTTTCATATAAAACGTATTATTTTACAGCTTATAAAAGACATAGTATAAGAGAATATAGAAAGAAATATAGAAAATAAAAAATACACAATTTTGTTCATTATGTCAACATCTTTTTGGACCAGGCAAATATGTTACATATCAAAAAAATTACAAACTTAAGACGTACTGACAGATGTAAATACATAGGAAATTCTGCCATCTGTTAATTTATGATGAAAATGAATTATTGGCATCATAAACTTGCAGATAGCAGCACTTTCATCATTAAACGTGTTTTACATCTCAACTGTCAGTGTTGGAGCAATTATTGCTACATATCCTTTATGATAAAAGTGTTTTTGTCTGCTTATACAATAAAAAGCAAACACAGTTTTCAAAATGGCGTCAAAAAAGGTTTTAAAAAGTCTGCAGATTTCATATGTTACATTTGTGGTGAGTTAATGGTGTCAAGGCAAAAAAGACATAAAACATCATATGTGAGGCAAGTGTATCTTGGTTAATTCGGTGTAAAAGTAGAAGATCAAGATAAAACTTGGGCACACCACTATGTTTGCTATATGTACAAATGAAGGACTGAAATGGTGGTCAAAGTGTGAACATCATGCTTTCATATTTGAAATTCCAATGGTCTGGTAAGAGCCAAAAATCATAGTGATGATTGTTACTCTTGTTTAACTGGTGTTCGCAGTTTCAATTTAAAGAGTAAAAAGAACATCATTTATAAAAATCAACCAAGGGCTTTACGTTCTGTACCTCATAGTCCAGACATACTAGAGCCTATGCAACCAGAACATTTACTTGAAGTTGATTGCTAAGGAAAGAATTAAGTGAAGAAACCAGAGATAATAAAGAGGAGTATGCACCTGGCAATTCTGCTCCACAACCCTTTACACAAACTGAACTGAATGATTTGATTCACAACTTACACCTGACCAAAGAGGCTTCAGAATTGCTTGGTTCATGGCTTAAAGTTAAATTTTTCTCGCAGCTAACACTTTGTTTTCCTGGTTCAGATACAAAAAAAAATGATTTTAACCATACAATTTTCATGAAGAAGACTCAGTATTCTGCAATGATGTGTTTGGGCTGTTTAAGACATTCAACATTCTATATGAAAACACTGATTGGAGACTATTCATCTATTCAACAAAATGAAGCCTTGAAATGTTAATGCTTCACAATGGAAACAGTCATGCATCTGTACCCATAGGGCATTCTGTACACTTAAAAGATAAGTATGACAATTTAAAATCTGTTCTCCAGAAAATTTTGTTAATCATAATAATTGGATCATTTGTGGTTATCTCAAAGTAGTATTGATGATCCTTGGACAGCAAAGTGGGTACACAAAGTTTCCTTGTTTTTTAGGTGAATGGGATATCAGAGACATAAAAATCATTTGAAACAGAAAGATTAATCACAACAAACTTCATTGGAACCTGAAGTAAAAAATCTGCTCCAAAAACCTCTCATCGAGTTGACAAAAGTTCTCCTTCCACATATACATATTAATTTAGGCTTGATGAAGTAATTTGTGAAGCCTAACCTAAAATATGGTAAACGTTGTCAGTACATTTGTTTCAAATTTTCAGCCTTTTCAACAGAAAAACTAAAAGAGGGTGCCTTTATGGTTATATACATTAAAAAATTTGCAAAGATGGAAAGTTTGAAAAAATGGAAGTTGCTGAAAAAGCCTGGGTCGCCTTTAAAGACGTAGTAAACAAGTTTCTTGGCAACAAGAAGGATCTGAATTTCAAGTCTATTATTGAGACTATGCTGCAGAAGTACTAAAATTTAAGCTGTTCCATGAGTTTAAAGGTTCATTTCCTACATTCATTCTGGACTACTTTTCTGCGAATCTGGGTGCTGTTAGTGAAGAGATGGGTGAGAAATTTCATCAGGACATCAAAGAAATAGAAAGCGTTACCAAGAAAGTTATAATACTAACATAATGGTGGACTATTGTTGGATGTTGCACTGAGTTGGTCCCAGAAGAGCACATGCATGGAAAAGCCTAAAACAGAGCATGGCTAGTTTAAAAAGATGTTAACACAACAACTAAAATCATGAGTTTTTTATTTTCTATATTTCTATATTCTATATTTCTATACCTTATTATATTATGTCTATTATAAGCCACAAATTAATACATTTTTAAATGAAGCAAACCTATTTCACTCTGCCATTAATTTTTATAATTGTGATAAGGTTTTTTACATATAATACATTTGGAAAATGCGATTTGAAAAAAGTTTGATATGACAAAAAAGAAATCTAGGTCATTTTTTGATTCAGAGTACAAACATACATAGGAATCAATCAACAAAAATTACAAATCAGAACCATCTCAGGCTTGTGTTATTGATATAGTTGGATAGGTTGGTAATAATATGAAGACTATCGCCCTAGTTGAGTTTCTCACAATGTAATTTGAGTGTTATCTCCAACGCTAGACCGGCGCTTGTCCTAATCCTTGAAGGTACTTTAAGAAAGCAAGGGAACATCTGCTTCTGAAAAGCTTCTGATATATAACTTAACCTATTCTTAGGCTCTGAGGTTCTCTTTATCTCTATTGAAAAAAAGAACGTGGAAATGATGATTGATTTAAATAGACAAAGGATATCTTATCCTTAAACTTTAATCCTAATAGTAAAAGTATACACTGAAAGTATAACATTATAATTTTAAATTATTTTATTTTTTTCTTCTTTATTTAGTAATATACAGAGAAATTTATAGAGTTTTTAGAGCTCAACTCCTCTGTTGGCACCCCAATTGGAAATGACAAACATTACTGATTAATTAGCTCTCCAAAGTCACCCCCAAAAATGATCTTTCTCACCTGCTAAGTATGATTCTACCGCCAACTATGAGATATGACCTGTCTATGTTAAATCAAAGAAAATCTTCTAACGCCATCTCTAAACCTCAGCGTAGTAACCTTCTTAGTTTACCAACATGATTAAGTAATGGGACCATTTACCTATAAACAGCAAGTTTTGTTACCTGAAAGGTAACTTGCATTTTGCTATCAACAGATTTGTCAATGCCCAGCAATATAAGATCCCTTACTAGATTGGTGACAAACTCTGACTTTTAGAAAGATAATTGAAATTTTTATTTAACCAAGGTAAGCCACCAGGGGGTGGTGTTTAGTTGTTAATTGGATCTAATTGTCAGATATTTGATAGGGACTTAATAATGTTAACATGCTTAATTTATTATGGATCATATAGGATATCAGTGATCATGGATCAGGAATAATTTAAGCTTATGTTAAGCTTAAGAGCCGCAGTCTACCAATTCCACTTAATATTATATGACCATGATGACATAGCTTGAGGGCTTTGTTAGTTTAATCAAACTTGAAGTAATATCTGACAAATGACTTGGGAACATGGGCTTTTTTGGTCTATGTCAAAATTAGTTTTTAATGTAATCAAGTTTTCAATTTAAAAACTATTAATTAATGGTACAAATCGCCTTGGTATGTGCTGCTGATTTCTTGAGATTAGTATCAGTTCAACTATTTGCAGATTCGTTAGAAACGCTGTCTTGAGAATATTTTCAAGTTTGAGACCAACTCTGAGGCATTTGAGATATCTTAAGTCAATTGGATTGTAGACCCTCAAACAAACTTATTACTTTCTCTGGCCAAGTGCCATTGAAATTGAGGCATCCTGGGTAAGAAGTGGTGAACATCAAACCCTATAAATTATCCCAAGTTGATACTAAAAAACCATAATCAAATATTACCACAAGTCTAAAAACTAATTTAAAAACTTTTTTGTATTTACTACTTTACGTTGTATTAAGTCAGGAATTTACTTGGTATCAGAAAGATCAGGTTAGCGTGCCATCATCTAAGTAATGACAGAAGAATACCGCTTTAAGTGTAATTACCAAGGATTTATGTCATAACTATAGTCACCATCTCGTCTGTTGTATTCATACAATAGACGCTCAAACTCCATCTTTATTGTAGAAGAAGATCCAGACATCCTGAATAGGCCTAAAATTAAACAAGTGGCGCTCATGGCTGTGAACGCAGATGGTGACCACGCCAAGAATGGGAGAAATCCTAATCAATTATTTAGAACCATTACTGGGCCCAATGAGAATACTGAAATGACTGTGTCCCAGATTAATTGGAATGACGTACTTATTATTACCTACCCAGATGAACAATTTCACCCAAAGAGCTGAGACATCTTGAACATATGTTGTTAAGGGCTATCAAATGGGATAAGGGACTGCAGAAAACAGTAATCCTTTTTATTTCCAACGACATTAAGATGTTTTGTGGATGAGATTTCTAGCTCATCATCAATTGAGCGTAGCTCAAGTCTGAAATGATCTATTTGTGATAGATAATATTGCCCTTTACTTAATTTATTTTTACACCCCACCTCCAGAAATTCTCAGATGACAATTGCCCACCATCACATGGCCATTACCAAGTTGGTAAACTTCTCACACAACTCCAACCAGGCGGCCCAGATTTTAAATGACCAATTAGAAGCCAACTTTGCTGAGGTCCTTACTAGTTTTGAAGTGAACTATAATCTAACTTGTGCTAATGACCGAGTAACAGAATTAGCACAAGGGCTAAATGAAAGATGGCATCTCATCTTTGACACTTTCTTAGAAGAAAGAAGAATTACCAAAACTTGTGTTAACAATATTACACAGACTTCTATTAATGTTTCAGAGTTCATAAGGCTTAATCATAAAGCCCAAGAGGCGCAACTAAACCATAACAATAATTTTCATAATCAGCATTGATGACTGTGCGCCCAAAAACTCACATATGAAGGATGAATACACCAAAAAAACTAACTACTGCACACACAATTTGAAGGCCAATGGGCAGAAAACAAAAAATTTCAAGATTCTACCAATTGTCTTAATTGACAGATCAATAATTTTAATGAGGAGGTCAGCAATATCAACAAGTCAAACAATATTCTTTACAGAGAAGTAAAACTGTGTAAGAATACAATTAAGGAAAAGAACCAAGTAATTTTACCTTGCAACTACAAACTACTAGCTTGAATGAGGAATGAAAAGTTAAAGTAAAAAATTTGAAATTGTATTTTTTGGGAAAATGAAATTAACAATCAAATCCGAGCTTAGGATGAAAGGCGTTGCCAATGTGCCTTGAAACATTCGACTGAAAACACTTCTGAATATTATTTGACGAAGCTTTAGAAGCTATTGAAATGGACACTGTGCCTTGTCAATAAATGCCTAGCAATATGGTTGCTTTGGCTAACCCCAACACCTTAAACCATGGCGCAGTGCCTCAGTGCCATAGTACACCTGTCCCAAGCAAACAAAGAAGTAATCATGATAACCATGGTAGTGAAAGCATTAATTACAAGCCAGTGAACCTGCCTTCTTTTGAAAAGAATAGAAGAATAACCACATTTGACAAATGCTTTGAATTGGCTATGTATGAGGACAGTTACCATAACATAGCAGCCACTATGATCAACTGCTTGGATGAGTGGAGCATTGAATTAATTATGCCCCATATCAACAAAAACCCAACTTACACCAAAAACAAAGAGGCTGTTCTTTATGAATTGGGAGGTCCAGAACAAATGCTGACCAGAAAATCTAAATTATGAACATTTGCTTTAAGAAAGACGAGGCAATTGAAAAATTCTTTTATAGATTCTATTGCAAAGCGCAAGTTCTCCTAGGCACAAAGGTTATGGGTAATTTTGACGCTGAGTTTGTTCTAGAACATCTGGTAAAACCTTACTAAAATTTGTTAAATGTTGTAATGCCTGCTTTTTATAAAATCTTACAATATCTGAAATAGTTGATTATTTGTGCAGATATACTCAGAATTATGGCCCTCCAAATACTGGGTACAAATCAGGACCTGTTTCCTCTGTTGGAAAATCCTTCAAAACCAATAAGAAGATTGATAATGATTCATCTGTGAAAGCTGAGCAAAGCTCACATACAAAGGCCTCACGCAAATGAATGAAACTACCTGCTATAATTGAAACTGTAAAGGTAACTTTGCTTCTTGATGCCATCAGCGCAATGTCAATGTAGTCCTTACTAATAATGTGCAGGAGTAGGAATAGGACAAGCACAATAGATGCGGGATGCTCTAAGGTTCCAGAAAAACCAGTCCCACCTGATTGACAATAATATGCAGGCCATGGGGCCTTATTTAATAATGAAACGAATTCATTTTAGTACCAAATGAAGTATCTACAAATGTACATGCGGTAACTCACTCTAAGAATAAGGTTGTAGACCTGAAGCCTATGAAGTAGTTGCTAAACTGTATGTGCAACAAATAATTGAGAATATTCCAGCAGAAGGGCCAAGAAATGCATCAGATACCCCAAGCTTGAAAGGGGATAATATAGCAATGCCAAATTGACACATTTTCCATGAATGTCCCAGTATTGGGAATACTCTGAAGAACACTCTTAATTCTCTGGATTCTTCAAATATTCACTTAGTAAACTCTATTGATTCCTATTACTATTAGTGCACTTACGTGGACAATCTGTTAAACAAAATCAAAGTTGTTATTGTTAATAGCAGAGCACCTGTAAACATTGTTTCCACAAAGTTGATGAAGAAACTGAAGATTGCTCCAGACCTTGACCATTATCAAGAATATGATTCCATGGTTCTCAACAGCAATAAGAGTGAAGGAGCTTACAGCGCCTTGCCACTGCGATTTGGAGCCTTAGTAGTAACAGCACCAACAATAGTGCTTACAAACACCAATTATGACATCTTAATTGGAACAAGTTTTTTATTGACCTATGATATCTCATGCAATTTTAAAGAAAACATCTTAACGATATTAGGTCAATCACTTCCGATTTATTACTCTCATGACAATACAAAGACTGTAATCTGTCATCAAAACTTTACTAATATATATTATGCTGATGGAATAATACCAGTAGAATATATTCAGTGGGGGAACTAAAGGCATCCCATGCCGACCATTATAAATGAAAATTGAGGTAAATCCCTACGTGTGAATAAGGATGTGACAATAGCTCCAGGCCACAACTGGTTATGAAGACTGGGACCACGCTGGATACTCCAGAAGGACTATATGGAAAGGTTTTTTTCCTGTGGCATCATTCTTGTATGGAACCTAGTGTGGCGCCTGGAATATATATACCAGGGAATGAAAAAAATTGATGTCTAACAGCAAATTTGACTAGCCAAAGTATTAAGGTCAAGAAATATCAAGTGGTTGCAATTGTGCATCTGTTTCCAAGTGACAAATTAAAATCAGCCATCGAATTTGGCGATTTATCCAAGCTTGGATTACCAACTGAGACCCTTGGGGCTTATATTGTGATCCTTCATGAATTTTTTACCAGATTATCAGAACCACAGAAGGATGAAGCACTAGAGTTGTTTGAACGATACTCCAAATTTTCGCCAAAAGATGATCAAGACTTAGGTTGTGCAAAAGGAGTCAAGCATTTTGTTGACACTGGATATCATGCACCTATTAGGTTGAGGCCAATTTGGCGCCCCAAGGATAGCGACGAAATAGTTGGTGAACTTTTTAGAAAGATTTCTAAAAAGTGGTATGATTGTGCCATCTAAGAGCCCATGGATCAGTCCAGTTTTAATTGTAAAGAAAAAGATTGCAGCAATCGAGTTGTGATTAATTTCAATGCCTAAATGCCATTATGAAAAAGGATTCCTATCTGTTGCCAAGAATTGATCATGCTTTGGATTTGGGAGGGGTAAAATACTTTACTGCCCTGGACCTTATCTCAGGATATTGCAAATTGAACTGCCTCAAGAGGAGCAGGATAAGTGTGCAATGATTGCTACACAAGGACTGTTTCAACTGACGTGCATGCCACAGGGGCTGTGCAATGTGCCAGAAACTTTTCAATGAGCGATGGACACAATTTTGGGAGACCTTAAATTATCCTGCGTGCTGGTTTATCAGGATGATATCAATGTCTTTTCAGTATCGTTTTACAAACATTTGGAGCACCTTAAACAAGTGTTTGAACGACAGTTGAAGTCTTATCTGAAGATAAAATCTAGAAAATGTCAATTCTTTAAAGAACAATTGGAGTACCTTGGGTTCGTTATTGATGCCAAAGGCTTGCGGCCCAACCTCAAAAGGTGGAGGCAATTAACAAAATGCAACCTCCAACGAGTATGAGGGATGTTCAAGTGTTCTTAGGCATGGTAGGGTACTATTGAAGATTTGTAGAAGGGTTTATGAATATTGCTGAGCCCCTATTTCTTTGCTATAAGGGGGAGTTAGATTTTGCTGGGCAGATGAGTGCCAACAGGCCTTTGAGGCTTTGAAAACCAGAATGAGCACAGCGCCTATACTATGATATCCCAATTTCAGCAGGCCTTTTATCATACAAACTGATGCCTCATTGACTGCGATTGTAGGTGTGCTATCTCAGATTGGGGAAGATGAAGAGGAGCATCCAGTCGCTTATTGCAGCAGGATTCTGAATAAGCATGAGCGTAATTAGACAGTGACCAAATGAGAGTAATTGGCTATCATCTAAACATGTAAACAATCTTGGGTTTACATTCATGCCACCAAGTTTCAAGTAAAGATAGATCACAGCTCATTAAGATGGCTCCACAACCTCAAGGAACTTGAGTGACATAAGCCAGCTGGGCTCTGAATATAAAAGCATAAAATTATGAAATTATTCATAGAACTGGAGTGGCCCATTAAAATGCAGATTGATTATTGCGACTTCTTAATGTAGCTGTCCTGAGCAATTTGGCTGATGAGCTTCATGAAATGATGTTTTCCAGAAATATGGAGATGAGCTAAATGAAGTGCAAAAAGTGATTGAAAAAGCATTAACAAACACCAAATATTGAAATGGAGCTTTAAAAAGCTCAAGCCTGATGAGCAGCATCAAATATTCCCAAAACCTTCCAACCAGCATGAGATTATTACACAAGCACACAAGGCCGTAGGTCACAAAGGATTGACCAAAATGGAAGAATTAATTCAGTCAAATTTACTGGGATTAAATGCGATTAAATATCCAAGATGTACTTGAAAATGTCATTATTTCCAAATGCAAAACCTATGAAGTAAGATGTGATAAATTTTTTAATCAAACCTGATTGGGCATGGCATATAGTGTTAATTTGATGTAGTTGGCCCTTCGCCTGTGAGTAGCCAAAGCAACAAATACATAATTGTTTCTATTGACCATCTAACAAAATGGGTATAAGAAAAAGCAATTCAAGATTTTGGGGCTCTCAATACTGCCAAGTTCATTATGGTAAATTAAAATACAAGCACAGAGTTTTTATTCTCATAATGATAACATCAGTTACTAAAATTCAATTTGAGGAAGAAATTTTTGATAATCGCCCACTTGAGATGAGCGATTTCAACAAAACCCAATTAAACTGGCTGAAAGTCATATCGGTCAATGGCCAAAATGGTGCACCCAATGGCAAAAAAGCCCTGGAGGGGGACTGGGGGCCAATACCACCAAAAAACCAAAAAGCAATCACCACCTGGGCTTGTGGAGTTTACCAAAAAACAAAACCAATATATGGAAATACAGTATGCATAGCCCCTATCAAAAAAGGAATACAGGCTCTGATTTTTCTTAGGGTTAGAGTCCACAACTCTGTGGAAAAAGTAGGTGAGGCACAGGCCTCCCTCTTTCCCCATGCTTTATATGTTACCACCCACACCATCCACCGTGGCTGGATTGATATATAGGTTTCAAAACTGAAGAAGATGCAGATACTAGAGCAAAAGTCTTAATTGCAATTGCCCTCCCTGAGGGAAAATGAATTGTTTGCACCGAGTGCACCAGATGGAACAAAGCAAACACTTTGCTCGTCTCATTTGACTTACTCTCCACCAACCTCCCCTGAAAGCCAATTGAGGAGGAACTCCAAATTGGTCTTCATAGCTATGGAGAAATCAAACAACTGGTATTGCAGCGATTCCACCTGATGTCAAACCTGTGCACAGGAAAGGCGATTGCTGTGATCAACTTAGTCCTCAATGTGGCTGTGGACCTAAACAAAATCTCATGCACCGTGTTGTTTAACCTCCCAGATAGGAGAGGGTTGAAGCCTTTCCACGTCTCACTGGAACGCGCACTGCCCATCTGCAACTATTGCACCGCATTGGGACACAAGGAACACGCGTGCACCATGAAGGAGGGCATCTTGTCCCCAGATTTCTTCAATGACGCTATGGATAAAGACAAAGAGACCTTTGAAAATATGGTCAACGCCAATTACGCTTTTCTCTGGGAGAGGATGGACACTACGTCCTCATATACCCAGAATCACCAAATTACGCAAACAGGTACAGAAGGCCTGCAAGTATGCAGCAGCCAAGGCCGCATCACTTATGACCTCCTCCATCAATCTGGACCAAATCCAAGAGGACAAAGAGGAAATCAGATAAACAAGCCAATCAGAACAGTACGCCCAAACTGAAAAAACCATGGTGAAAATTAAGTGAGCCAAACATTCAGAGTGGACAACCCATGCTGAAAATTTTCTCAACAATCTGACTGAGTCACCACGTGATCATAATAAAATAAACTTACTGGACAATTAGACTTCACTATGGGCGAGACAACGGGGCCCAAAACTTCATAAATCAAAATCCACAACATCAGAAAACAATTAACGCACCATTCTGAGTCTCACAAAATCATGTGCAGAAAAGCTTAATACAAACCCTAAAATCAACAAAACTCGCATGAAATCATCACAAGGTAATTAGTCAGAAAACGCCTTGGAGTGGACTGGCCCAATAACACGGAGCAAGTCCAAGGAAATGAGCGGAGGACTAGGGCTGGAAGGCCCACACAACAGCTCCTGAGGCGCTGCGGGCACCTCAGTGTCAATAGGGACACTAAAAATCGCAGGAGCAAGGGCTCAAGCATCCCAAGCCAAAAAGCTGTACCTCCTTCACAAACCTCCTGTAGACATCTTGGCCATACAAGAAACCCACTGTCTACAGGAGAAGAGGGATTCGTCATCTAGAGTTTCACCATCCCAGTCATTATGGTCATCCCACTGTGGGTTGTTTGTCTAAAAAAACAAAAAATTAAAAATCATTGACTCCTCCTCATATATACATGGCCGCATCCTAGCTGCAACAATTGAAAACTAAGAGACCACATTCTTGATAGCTTGTATCTACACACCACACACCACAACTGAGAGAAAAATTCCAAAACCATCCTGACGCTCAACCTCCCACCAGATACCATCCTGCTGGGCGATTTTAACTGCTGGGACAACCCCATCATGGACCAATGGCCCAACCCTGGGATACCCACTGGGACACATTGAGATCCACATGATGAAGGCATCCCTTGGCCTGTATGACACCCCCCTGGCTCCCCATCCTTCCCCACATGACCCTCACATTATAAATGAAGGAACGCTCATCTCAATGAGCCACATTGACCATATCCTCACACCAAAAACCTGCCGCCTGCTCATTTATAACTTTGCTACTAAAAAGATCAATATCTTTAACCACCATCTAGTTTTGGTGCAGCTCATGCCAACCCTAACTCAAATGCAGACGTCGCCCTGGAGGAAGCTATGCAAGGAAAATATAAAACTACCCAAAATTTCTTGATTGGATTAAGTGTGAAGATAAAAACCCAAAATTTGCAACTCTGTTCACATTATATTTCATCAAAACTTTGAAAAAAAATCAAATCCAAACTAATAAACAAAACTCGCCATCTCACATCATGAAATTACACTGCAAATACAGCCATGATCAGGCGCACCCTGTTGGAAGTAGATCAATTAAAACTTAATGCCCTCAAGTACAGTTACAGCCCCAACTGGGGCTCAAATGGGCAGAAATCTCCGCCCACCTAAACGCCCTCATCTATGAACACCAACACAGAATTAAAGTATCATTGAAAGGTAAGCACATAAAAGAAGGCAAAACCTGTTTGGTGGCCTTTTTCCACCATACCAATCTCAAGGCAATCTGCCCTAGTGCGCACAGGTCTGCAAAGCTGATGGGACCATGACAAATGACCCAATGGAGGTCAAGGCAGAATTACACCGCTATTAAACCAAACTTTATTGTGACACACCATCTGACCCCCAAAATTAAATAAAATTTACACACCGCCAGAATACAGAGTGCACCACAGGACTATAGTCTCCTAAACCTAATAACTCAGGAGGAGCTCTGAAACACAGTCCTCGGTGCACCAGGTAGGAAATGCCCAGGCACTGATGGGATACCCTACAAATTTTATAAAACATATTTAAACAAATCGCCCCCTCCTCCTAGCATCTATGAACCAGTGCCTGCTGGAGACACGTCTCATTTTGGAGGCCAGGACTCCTATGTCATTACCTTGTCAAAAAGGGTGACAGACTGGAACTGGACAACTGGCGCCCAATTGCACTCTCAAGCACTGATGGAAAACTACTTACAAAATTTCTAGCTACCAGACTAGGCACACTAGACTCTAAAGCCCTACATATAATCAATTTGGTTTTACACCAGGGCGCTCCATCTGATCTAATATACACACCATTGCCAATATATGCCAATCCAAGGCAACTGAAGCCCAGGTATTCCTTGATCAGGAGAAGGAATATGTCTGTGTTAGCTGGCCATACTTGAGGGAGTGCCTAAGCGCCTTCATTCTCCCACCCAGGCTCATTAACTGGGCGATGCTCCCCACAGAATCCGCCTCTATGGCTGTATGTGGCCCTGGCTTTCTAACCAACAAGATCGCACCCCATAGAGGGCTCAAGCAAGGGGACCCCTCAGCCCGCTACTCTAGAACTTCAGCTTTGATCCACTCCTCCACGTTGCCGACTCACGCCTCATGGGCATCACAGCACAAGGCCATCCCCCAGTCAAGATACTAGCCTTTGCGGATGACTTTGGGACAGGTCTAGCTAACAGTAGTGATGCCCAACAGCTGGAATGCACCCTAGAGAAATACCCCATTGTAAGTAATAAATCACTCAGCAAACAAAAAATAGAAATAATTCTTCTAGGCACATACATCAATAACTGAACCACATCACCCAAAAAACACAACAATTCAAGGCAAAAAACACACTTATCCTACCCTTTGCATTACCCCCCACCACCACCCCTGTCCAACACCTTGGGATAAGGCTGGAAACAGGGTGGTATGCAATTGTGTTGATTGAGAACAATCTACTATAAAGGGTATCCAACCACATCGCCACATTCAAGGGAGGATCCCTGGGGCTAATGGGGCGAGTAGCAGTTGCCAACTCGCTCATCCTCTCAAAGCTGTGGTTCCCCACACATGCAATCCCCTTTTCTCTCACCTTCATAACATCAATCTGCGCGCTGATCCGGGGCTGGCTGTGGACTGGATCCTGTCCACCCGTATGGGTGGAAACGTTTTTCAGACCAAACTCCAGCGGAGACATGGGCTTAATAGACTTTAAGTGCCATGCCAACCGCATCCTGGGAACCTGGATAGAGAAAATGCTAACCCTGGACCTCCCACAACAGCCCTGGTCTGGGGCAGTGAGGGCCAATTCTGCGCAGCGCTAAAAGACCTAGCCCATACAGCCCATCCAGCCTACTAACATACCTCATTAACTTCCCCAATGCAACAGTCCGCATAGTACCCCCCTCACTTTAGCCTCCTCTGAGCCATTTGTCGCATGGGATGGACTGTCGCTACCACTGGCTGTTCAGGGAAGGGGATAACCCAGACCCCACGTCATGATAAGAAAGCTAGAAGACCACCCCTACAAAGATATACTCAATATGACCCCAACCATCGCTATAATCAACTACATAGACGCTTTGGGCATCCCCTATGACCTAGCCACACAGAAGGCAATATGGAGGATGACGTATCATCCACTCCTCCAGCTGAGGGTAAGAGCCAGCGCCTGGCGCTTCCTGAGAAGGAATTATAAAATGGCAGACTGCACCTTTTCCTTCCATGCAACCTGCGCAGTATGTGGAGGGGAGGGCTCCCTACACCACCGCTTAGAAACCTGCCCCCCATGAAGAGCCATATGGCGGTAAGTTGCGCGCCTGCTCAAGAACCAATATGACCAGGAATTCTCTATCTCAAGGAAAAACTTGCACTCTGACTAGAGTCCCCACTCCTGTCTACACTCCACTACCAATTAATACCCATTGCAATGTGGGTAATCCACACCATTGCCTTGGATGCATTCAAGGGCACGGTCCCAACCATTCATGGGGTTATTAACAGATTCCATGTCCACTTACTAGAGCGCTTCAAAGCCTGGCTCTATGGATATATGAGACCAAGGAAGATAGGGCTCATAGAATTATGGTTCCCACTCTGGTTCCTCCATACAAACCCCTTCCTTCACACCTGCTCCATAGCGGGGAAACCCTCTCAGAGTAACGCACCAACCCCTCATACCTGGCGGTTCCAGCTGGCAACAAGGGTAACCTGTGTACCCTGGGGTGCCCAATTTTTCTATCCTTGACATGTTTCACCCCCCTTGCATCTACACATGCATCGGTACTTCCCTCCCCTGGTTGGCTTTCCTCAGTTAACTAAAATAATTTACAAGCACGGATGTCTACAGAAGATCTTGATGGATTTTGGCACAAATTTTACTGCTCATATGGTACAGAGGGATAAATGAGTTAATGTCTATCAAAGGAGTGTTGTCAACACCATACCATCCTGAGACTAATGTTATGGTAGAGTGAGTGAATGGCACTCTAGTAGACATTTTAAGAAAAATAAAGCCTGAGCACCTTCACAATGGGCTACCTCCATTAATGCTACCGTGTTTGTGTACAATATTGTACACTACAGCAGTACCAGCCACTCTCAGTTTTGACTCTTGTATGGTAGACAGCATGCTCTGCCACCATTTATTATATTCTGTACTCAGTTCAACCAAAGCTTTTAGCCAAATAATTATGTTGAGCAACTAATGAAGACCCTAAGAAGCTGCAATCTGAAGCCTATCAAGATGTGATTAGTCAAAAAACTAGTCAGAATAGCTATGATGATGCTAAATGAGCTACAGTGACTAAATTTAAAGAGAGAGACTTAGTAGTATATTTTGATACTTATAGCGCAGGCCGCACACACAAGCTTACCTAACTCTGGAAAGTTCCATTTATTGTATTGTAGAAATTGTCTAAAGAGGTATATACCATTAAGGATCAAGGTGATTTGGTTGTGAATTAAGTACATGCTAAGTCCCTCCATCCATATCATAAAGAATAATAATTTTATTTGAGGTGGACTGACCTTGGGACAAATATTCCACACCAAAGAGAGGGGGAGTTATATGAAATGAGGGGCCATTATCCAAACCCGTTTACTGGGGGAGAACATTGTGGCTAGTGTTCCCATGGAACCTGGTGGTGTTGGAAGGGATTCACTTGAGCTGCTCAGAGAGTTTTCATTGCTGTTGATACAGGTTTGCATTTCCATGTCAACAGTTAGGAAGGGGAGTGGAAGCCAGATCTGCACCATACTTGAAGGTCAGTGTGGAATCACTCACCCAAACAGAAAATATCAGATAATTTGATTTTGTTTTTGTTAAAGTGAATGCTGATCTCAACAAAATTTGGGACCAAATTTTGAATTGCCTCAAGATAAATTGTGTGAATTGTCCATAAGGATAATGCAAAAATGACCACTTGGAGCAATTCTGGATATTGGTGAATTAATATTAAGTGCCAAGAAATTTGTGATTGGACAGAGTTTGGTAGGTATGAGGTTGGGTGCCATCAGTGGCCATGCTAGTTTCCATACAAGTTGGGCCGCTGGGCACTCTTTTAACCTATGCAACAGAGTATCATTTCCGCCACATACTTTAAATTATTCCTGGGTTGAGTTGGACTGGTCAGCTGTTCAGTGGCCCTGTGTAGGAATTGCCAGATGTGTGCCCTAATCTTTGGGTGAAATAATCATGAGTTGCAAATTTCCAAATTTCTTTTTAAGTTTTTTCATCATATGGCTGATCATTTTGGTCTAGGAGCACTATATAGGCTAGGGTTTGTTCTCTTGGCAGAGGGTATTCCATCACTGAGAAATGTGCACCCCTACATATCTGAGCATAGGTGTGATTTTCAAACCCTCAACTGCATTGCCCCCTCATGATGCTGAGAGGAAACAGCCACACATTTCAACAGATGGTCTTCAGTACTACGCAAGAGAAGCTTGAGGACTGGTGTGGGCCGTGGGCGTTCAGATTGGCTGCTAGGTAGGACAGGAGGGTGTTCTGTGCTGTGGTGTTGGCTATATTGAGGTCTCTGGCCAGGTTGATGCATGCGGCGTGTGACCAGTGGTTTGGTTCAGGGGTTAGTCTTGTCACTCTAGCTATCCACTTACCAAATATTTTGTCTGATTAAGCAACATGGTTGGTGAGGCCTAGGCCTCCTTCCGTTTTTGGTCCATTGAGCAGGCCTATTCATATCTGGGCTCTTCTACCTTCCCACAACCATGAATGCAGTAATGCCCTGATGCTGTCATGGAATTCTGATGAGAATGGGATGATTTCCACTGGGAATCAGAGGATTGGAAGCAGGAGGGATTTCATAATTATGACTCACCCCATGAGCCCTGTTTGCCACCCTCTGAGGGAGGTGATGCAGGATCTGAGCTTCTAGATGAGCCCATCCTCAATCTTAAGCAGGTCTGGCCTGTTGGGGTTCAGGGTGATGCCCAGGTGTTTCACTGGGCTGCTCAAAGGCTCCACCATGAATGGGGCCAGATTCTGCCAGTTTTTTTTGTTTTTTTTTTGTGGATCTTGGTGGGAGGTGAGAATGGTCCTTAAGTGCTGGCAAATTGTATGCATTTTGCTGAATAAATGTACTTTTGATTTGATTTATATTGATTTTTGTGTTATTGCTTTGGTTCACCTAAATTATTTTTGATTTTCACATTAAATTATTTAAATTATGTGAATTAGGCTGGGGAATCATTTGTTGCCAGTTACATCATCCATAGTGATGTGCTGAGACCTATAATTGTGGCCTCAATTATCAATTGGTGTATTTAAATTGTTTAAATTATTTGGATTGAGTTCTGAAACTTCAGAATTTCTCATGAAATTAATCAAATTGGTTTTTAGGTTAATTTTGGCAGTTCAGCAAGGATCACTTGCATTTGTCTTGACTGTCAAATGGTGAAACTAAATTATTTAAATTATTTAAATTAGTGTCAAGACATCATAATTGTGCATTAAATTATCTATAATAATCATCAGAGAGGCTGGCTGACTGCAATTACATCATCCATGGCAATGTGTTGAGACCTTGATTAAGGTCTTGATTGTTGAAATTATTTAAATTATTTAAATTAATTATATTTGATTTTGAGACAAAGAAATTGTGTGTTAAATTGTATAAATTGGTTACAAAAATTTGGCCCATTGATTTTATGCTGATTACATCATTTTTTCAAATGAGTTCTGAAACCTACAATTATTTGTGGTACTTACCTGCTTATCAAAACTTATTTTTGCATTCAAATTTAGGTCAGCTGATGCAACAATGATGTCATTGTCAATATCAGTAGTCAGCTCATGTTTTATTCTTTTTGAGATGCATCTGACTTCTGAAGTTTCTGAATGCATTTTTTGACGCTTGTAATCTATTTTTTTATGCGTTTTCTTATTAACCATGAAGTCAGGCTTATTCAGATGGCCACAGCACCAGGTATATAAGGCCTGGTTGTCACCCACCCCAGATACCATTTCCAGCTGAGTGGGGATGACAGGAGGCAAGGTGGCTCTGGCCAGGGCTAGTTGGCAAACCCTAGTTTGGGTTTTACCGCCCAGGTTAATTGGGTGATTTTTTACCAACAACAGGTAAGATCTCCATTTTTGATTTTTTTTAATCCTTACATTGCTGTCATATTTGTACTGTTTGATGATCAATTCAAGTTTCTCTGAGTCTTCCAAACTTGCTTTCCCTATGATTGCATCGTTGGCATATACCAGAGATTTAGTGGTGGCTGCCCATGCACGCCAATGCCTTTCCAGCTCTGCCTCTGCTGCCCGCAACACTGGGTCAAAAACCAGGTAGTACAGCTGGAGGCTCAACGGGTCCCCTTTCCTCACCCCACATTGAGGTGAGATTTAGGCTGACTTGAATCAGGGGCATAGATCTGACATATTTGTTATAGTCATTTGCTTCATCGCCCAGTCAATGAATTTTTGCAACTGGTGTGTTCTCTCCATGTAATGGTGTAAGTACAACCAGTCCACTCTGTCATAAACTTTTTGTTGATCTAGGAATACTAATACTCCGCTAGAGTTAAACTGGGGTCTTTGGTGACCGTGTGGATAATGTCCCAGATGCTTCTTCCAGGGACAGAACCATATTGGTTTGTTGAGATCACATTCTTCCTGATGGAACCCAAATGACATGCCAGGATTTTTGAAAGCAGTTTGCTGTCAGTTTTAATCAGTAAGATTGGTAGCCAGTTATCATGTGAATGTGTGTACCTTTCTTGTGAAGAGAACAAGCAGGGAATCATCCCCAGGCATCATCTTGGTCTCATCCAAGCATCTTTTGAGTGCAGAAAGGAGGATGTGGTTGAGGAGGCCTGGAAATGTCAAAATCAGTTTGTATGATATCCATCAGGTCTTTTCTCTTCCTCTGGGAAGGCTCTTGATTGCCACATTGAGCTCCTCCTTCATTATCAACGCTGTGAAGGATGATGTGTCCAGGGTTTTGGGGTGGCTCCACCCTCACAAGGAAGGACTAGATGTCCTGAGGTAAGGCGCCCTTGTCCAAGTATAACTTCATGTAGTATTAATGGGCTATGTCCACTAGCGCCTCTGGGGAGCATGCTATGGTACCATCTTGCATGGCCTGAGCATCACATTGGGTTCAGGATTTCTGGGCGGTGAACTGATGCATGAAGAATCTAGATGATTTTTCACCCTCAGCCACCACTTTTGCTCCCATCTGTAATGTAAGCCGTTCCTGTGCTTGCTTGCTGAAATCTTGGATCTCGAGGTTTGCCAAACCCATTCCTTCATCCAATTGGTGCTGTGGCCCGCTTGGGGGCATTCCTCTCAGATGTGCATGTTGGTTGATCGCCCTTTGGAGCGCTGATCACTCAGCCATGTGCCTCCTGGAGGATGTACATTTTGCGACGGTGACCATTTCAGCTTTCAGGCATCCCAAGGTCTGTTTTGGGTCTTCGCAGAGGGGGTCCCTCACATCCCTAGCCAGGGTTTGTACTGCTAACCAGTGGGCGTATCAGCATTAGTTATGGTTTGTGGGTGAATCTTCTCCCATTTTGGGCGTGGCTGTGTCTGCAGCTCTGACCTCAAGGTAATCCTTACCAACCGATGGTCTGATTGGGTGAAACTAACTGTCTCAAAGTTTTCTACCATACGCTTGAGGGTTGCTGGGATGAAGATTAGGTCAATACGTGTCATTGAGAGCAGCTCACCCTCTCTGACGTGTGGCCTTGTCATGTGATCAAAGGTTGGCGCATCATTTAGGCATGCATCAATGACCCCTAATACGGCCATAAGTGACATGAGTTCCTTGTGTTTGCAGGGATGATTAATGTCCAGGGGCCATCTGTCTGTGGACCTTGTAAGCCAACAGTTCATGTCCACTAGTAGAGAGATGTTTTCTGGTAGTGGTAAATTGACCACCTCTTCAAAAAAGTTGGAGCGGTCACTGGGGATGTTGAGGGCACAAGTATTGATGAGGGTGTACTGATTTCCCTTCCAGGTAATCATGATGGCCAGGACTCTCTCCCCTAGGTGATCAGTCGAGGATGTGATGGTGATGCCCCTTCCTGGTTTGATCACAAACCTGCAGAGAGTGGACCAAGTTGAGAAGTTTGGGAGGAGCATCTGGGTCCACTTGGGCTCCTCCCCCTCGGGCAGTGACTCTCCTGGATCACCAGGATGTCAGCTGGAGAGGTTTTGCAGGTGCTGAATTTTCTTGTCACAGGATGTGGCGGCCTTAAGCCCTGCAATATTGAGCATCCCTATTGTTATTGATCAGATTGCCCAATCCGCCTTAATTGGATTGTTCCAGGCCATTATGACCCAGTTCTATCATGATTTAAGCGATTTGAGCTTTGAGTGCCCATTTGGGAGCTCTGTGCCACTGAGCTGAGCCGATCTGAGGCAGCGCTCGTTCTATCAGTAGCTGGGCCATCTTGAAAATTTTTGTAACCCTTGTTCTGAGAGTTTTGTGTTGAGAATATATATAGGTGACCCAAATTTGTGAACTCTGGCCTGAACCAGCGCCAGTTCATTTCCCACTCCCATGGGCTGCATCTGTCCCTGTGTTGCCACCTGCGTCTGCTGGTTTGCTGTCCCCTCCATCAGCTCTTCAGGGGTCTCTCTCAGGATCTCAAAACAGTTTACATTTCCATCATTATTAATTTCTGGGTTCTGATTTGCTTTTTTAGCTTCCTCAGCCCTCGCTCTGGCCTCTGCTCAAAACCTTGCTTTCTCCTCTCCTTTGCATTGTTTGGCAGTGACCAGTTTGACAATCTTATACTCGCCATGTTCCCCCCAGTTATATGAGGTTGTTGCCACCTGAAGGTTACCAAAATTTTCAACATTTTCGTACATTTCTTCGGGCTCCTTCTCCTGCTGCTTGCCTACACCAGGGCATGCATGGGGCTCGATGCCCAAGTGCCTGGCAGTGCTGGAAGATGGGAGGAGCCTTCTCTGGGGTGACTTTAAAGGGGTTGGATGCTTGTCCCTCCAGCAAGATGAACTGTATGACACGTGGGATCAGATTAAGTCAACTTCTAGTTTAGGCTTTGGGTCGATGACCATGATCGCCTTTCTGCTGCAGAGTCCTGGCATGTGTGGAAGCAGTGCAGCCTAAACTGCTTCACTCTTCCATACTCATCAAGGCCTTTGATTAGCTCCATTTTGACGAAGTTGGGGGAGATTAGTTGGGAGATCTTTGAAGGAATTTAAAAAGATCATTCTCTTTGTTCCAGAAGGTATGGTGTACCTTTACATGATGGGGCATGCCTTTGATGGTTACCTCGATGATGACCTTTACTGCAGCATCCGCCTGCTCCGCCTGTGGTAAAGCCAATATCTACAAATACTCAACAGAATTCTTGCTTAATAAAAATGTCGTTTTAAAAATAAAATATTCTTCTTTCTGTGATTGACAACAAGATCCCTGGGTGGTTGACCCAAAAGTTCACTCTAACCCCATGCTTAACAGGGGAGGAGGGGAGTGAATGACGGATATTATTATAAAGCATATGCTGGTGCAGCACTTTCAAGTAACCTTTTGTAGGTACTTGCATTTATTGTTTAGCCTAGTTTGCATGGCTAACCAGGAGCTCCTTGTGGGAGCGTTTGATGCCCTTGGGGAATGACATGTTGGTGGAATTACCACCCTTTGCGATGTTTGCCCAGGAGTTCAGATTAAAACTAAGCATCTTTTCCTTCTTTACTGATTATTGTATATTTGATTTCAACTTGAATCTTCCTTTGCTCTAGAAAAGTGATGCTTAGGAGAAAGAAAAGAAATAATAATAATAGTAATAATTTTTTTTAAATTTATTGTGGGGAAGGCTGACCATGGGACGGACACTTCTGAATATGATTCAGGAAAGATAAACTTAGTATCAGGGGGGCACCCCAGAGAAGCGATGCTATCTCTTGTTGCCAGCGGGAACGCCACTCATGGGGAGGGGAGGGAACGTGTGAAGGGGCCGTAGCCACTATTGAGCACGTGTGGAGGAAGGGGTCTGATTTGATGAACCAGACAGGGAACCAGGAGGAGACCAGCTGTCAGTGACGCGGTGGGTGGTATCCAAACATCCACGCTTGAAAGTGGTCCACCAAATGAGACCGGAATCTGTGGACAGCTTCTGGGAGGGTGGGGATGGAGCCAGCGATGGCATCCAAGACAATCGTGTGGATGGTCCACATGGCGATTGCAACCACTAGAGCACGGAGGGAGGGTGGAAGGGTGGAGGCCATTGATGAACCAAACATATCTCTTGACAGACCGAAGGGATGCGTTTGATCCTGGCCAAGCAGACGTTGAACTTCGCGCCATATTACTTTAGAGGTGGGGCACTTCTCCAGGCAGTGGAACAGCGTTCCATACTGGCCACACATGACACAGGATGAGTGTAAAGCGTTAGAGCGCTCAGCTGTATGATACACCCACCTCAGGCAGCGCCACATATGGGAGCGGACTTGAGGCTGCAACAGAGTATGGTGTGCGTATTTCCAGATAGTCTTTTGGGTCTCAGTGGAATAAGGGATGTCCATCATGTCCAGGTAGTCCACCCTGGATATGACTTGGGCTCGAATGGGGATCACGCCATCATAGATGGGTAGCCCCTGTACCTCTTGTGTGAACTGAGGAGAGGGGTGGCCTCTTTGGGTTGTATGTCCGCTAATATGAATTCTCCACTCTGCGCTTCATATAGAGAGTAGGATTCTTTTGTAGTGGGTTTTAGTCCCGTGAGGACCTGTGGCCGATGTGTGTGATGCGAGGTATTTCATCAGGGAGTGGGGGTTTGATGGATTGTTGAGGCCCAAGGCTCGGAGAAGTTGGAGTGGGCCGCGCGGGACCAGTGTTGGGATGGGAGTGTAGGAGCAGTGATGGCCGCGATCCAGGTGCCCAGGATCTTGGCAGCATGGGCTTTAAAGTCAAGCAGGCCCATGCCACCTTGATGATGAGGGTTAAACATGACCTCTAGCCGTACTGGTGGAGGGCGGCCTGACCAAAGCCATCCTTGCAGCAAGGCATACAGGGATTTGAAGAAGCTTGGGGAGAAGGGGATGGCGTGGGCTCTGAACCAGACTTTGGAGAGGAGCATAGAGTTGGCTAAAACAACCCTGTCAGTAAGGGAAGTAGGGTGGGCTCTGAGAGAGGCGATTCGCTTCGTCACGTTGTCCAGTATATGGCACTCCATTACTGCTGAAGCATATCCGCCTGCCTCCATCCACACGCCCAGATGGCGCACCAGTCCTATGGTAGGACGTGGCACGAAGGGGAGCACCAGTGGAGCGGTGTGTGTTGAGTTAGTAAGGCGTGGACGTGGGCGAGCAGATGGGCCGGGTTGGGGACTAATTGCTGGGGCCCAGCAGTTCTGAAACCGACCAAGGAGGATGATTTCGGTTTTGGAGGCGTTCAGTGCCGCGTTGCTTACCCGGGAATATTCCTGGATGAGGGCTTCAAGCGCGCGTGCATCTTTATTATTAGACACCCCCACCACGCAGTCATCTGCAAATTCCATCATCTTGACTGGGGATTGGCCTGGCACATGGACCCCAGTGAGTTGGGCTTTCACATTTCGCAGTAGTGGGTCAAGGCTGAAGTTGTTTAAGAGTGGGCTGAGGGGGTCCCCTTGTCGCAAGCCCCATTGAGGGCGTACTACTTCCGTTAGGAAGCCTGGGCCACTTACTGCCATTGTTGCAGATTCCATGAGCAGCATCACCCAGTTGATGAAGCGAGGGAGTAGGCGGAATTGATGGAGGCAGGCCCTTAGGTATTCCCGTTTACTCTATCTTAAGCCTTTTGTTGATCCAAGAATATAAGTGCCCCAGAGGCTGTGGACTGACACACATTAGCCACAGAGTGCACGTTATCCCAAATTGACCTTCTGGGGATGAATCCGAATTGTTCTGGGGAGATGGTGGCAGATGCTACAGTCCCTAAACGGTTAGCCATGATTTTTGTTAAAATTTTGGTGTCTGTGTTTGTTAGAGAAATGGGGCACCAGTTGGCTAAGTCAAGCTTATCCCCTTTCTTGAAGTTGTGACAGTAAAGGCCCCATGTCCTCCTGGTAGGAGGCACGTTTCCAACAGGCTTTGGTTAAGTGAGGCGAGCAGCAATGGGGATATATATTTGAAATATTTTCTGTAGAACTCATATGGGATGACATCTGGGCCTGGGCATTTTCGGTTTGGCACACTGCGAATGGCTGTCCATAATTCATTCGGAGTAATTAAATTTATTATTTCCAGGTATCAGAAAACGGTGAGGATATGAGCTCAGTCGAGAAATTCTGCCACTTTGGCTGGCTGAATTGGTTCAGCTTGGTATAACTCGGAATAATATTTTCTGCATTTTGATTGCCACTTCAGCCAGTGTGTCCGCAATGGAATTATCCAATCTTTGCACCTGTGTGCAGGCCACACTTTGGCATGGTGCGAAATTTTTTTAAAGAAATATGTGGTGCACTTGTCACTTTTTTGAAATGCATGTGGCCCTGTATTGAACACAAACCCGATGTTTGTGTTGCCTTTCAAGAAGTTGAGGTGGGCGGCTGCCTCCGCCCACTTCTGGCCCCATGCAGGGCTGTATCCTGTAGCTGGAATGTTGGACTCCACGTGTGCCAGTTCCACCAGAGCGCACAAGATAACCTCTGATGTGGCTCATGAGCATCTGGAGGAGAAATGGTGAGAGTGGCGGATGGTGTCCTCTTTGAAAGTTGCCCATGTGGAAATGGGGTCCACGCAAAATTGTGCAACAAACAATTTTTGCCAAAGTTGCCTCTTCCACCCATGTGGAAAATCCTAGCGACGTGAGCTTGGGGGGCGGATTTTGCACCTATGTGGGGCCTTAGCAACTGTGACAGGTAGGTGGTAGGTTATTGAGACCAGTCGGTGGTTGGAGAAGTCCATTTTCGTTGTTTTGAAGTGGGAGGTGTTGGGTTGGAATTTCGCCAGTGTTAGAATAAGGTCGATGCGGGTCATGGACCTTAATTAGCCATTGTAGATGTGGGGGACGCGTCATGTTTTTGAGCAGCAGGGCATGTCATGGCAGCACATCCATTAACCCAAGGGTGGCCTTTAGAATGCGTAGTTCTATGTGACCCTGTGGGGCGTGGGGTGAGGGAGTCCACCAGTCCATTGGTGAGGTTAGCCAACAGTTCATGTCATCGACTAGGAAAGAATCAGGGGGTAGCGGGAGGGATTTGACCAACAAGAAAAACTCCCGATGCTCATGTGCACCATTTGGGGCATAGATGTTGACAATTGTGTGCACTACGTCAGCCCACGAGAAGGTGATGACGAGCACTTGGCTATTTAGGAATGTTTCTGAGGATGTGAATTTAAAAAAATATTTTTCCAAATTAGCACCCCACAGTGCTTCGACCAAAAGGATAGGGATGGGAGGAGCATAATTTTCCAAGCTTCCTCGGAACCTCATGGACTGTGGGACTCCTGGATGGCCAGGATATCCACGGGTAAATTGTGTTGTAAAAAACTCAGTTTCCTAGCCCAGGACAGGGAGGCCTTGAGTCCGGCGATATTCAATGTCTCTAGAGTGAAGGTTTCCCCCATCGCACCTTAGGTGCAAGGGGTGGGCCCCTGGGCCCACCAGCCTCTTCTAGGTCCCACGGGCTTTCACAGCAGCGCGGGTGTTAGCAGCAATGCTATCAGGGTTTTTGTTGGTTTTTGTGGAAAGAGTCACGTTGGCTTTGGCCTTCGCTTTTTGTTTTCCTGACGTTGGACGTCTTTTTGTGGTGTGGATGAGTTTGGTGCACCGTCGAGCAGGTCAAAAAAAATTTTTCAGTTGGGATAGGTCCCAAGTCAGTTTCAACCGGAGCTTGGGTGCAACAATTGGGTGAGATCGAATCTCCCATTTGATCCTCAGATTGAGTGGCCCGCTTGGCATGGGCTTCCCAATCTGATTGGATGATGGATTTCGAGTTGCTTCCACCGTGAAGGTCTCCATGTCCTCCTGGCGTTGTGAGTGTGGGATAGCGGTGGAGGCCTTGGCCACTTCCTTGGCTGCAGCCCTATGGGCCTGCTTGGCCTTCTTCTGCTCCTGTGGGGAGATAGGCTTTACCAATAGGTAGCAGCCTTGTGCTCCCTACGGGAAAGCCTCCTTGGTGCTTGCGGTTGGTTTGTAGTGCGCCTCTCCATTGGCCATAGCCACTGAGGGGTGCTCTTGGAATGTGAAGCCCTCCTTGATGAGGCATGCATGCGCCTTATGGCCGAACGCATCACAGTGGGTACAAATGGTGGGCGCGCTGTCCACGGTCACCCAGAATGGGTGGGTGGTATGCCCTGTGATATCAATAAAAGTGGAGTGCGGGATCTGGGTTAGGTCCTTCGCGATCTCCTCAGTTGGGGTCAGAACTGTGATGGCTTTGCCGGTGCACAGGTGTGGCATCAGCGTGAAGCATTGCATTTCAAAAGATTGTATTTTGCCATATATGGCGAGACCATCATTCAGGTGTTGTTCTAAAATGTCACGTTTTACTGTAGTAGGCAAAAAGTCAAACGTGAGGAAAATTTGGTTTCATTTTGTCCATCTGGTGCATTTGGTTTTGATGACCCATTGCCCTTTGAGGAGGTCAACCGCTATGCGCACTGCTGCAGCCTCATCTGCTGCTTTTTTGCTTTTGAAACCTAGGTCCAGCCAACTGCGTGACATGGAGTGAGGTGCAACGTACACCGCGGTCAGGAAAACTTTGTGTACATCTTCACAAAATTTTTCCCATAAGGCCGTTTCTTGGATGTCCAGATACACGCGGACTTTTACATTCAACTGACAAAAGTGGCTGGGAGTGTGGCATGTTGATGTACTGGTTGCATCATGCTTGCCATGCGAGTATCTCCGGGGAAATTGTGACCGCCAGTTTTAAGATTTTTGTCTATTCCGCTGGATTCTCCAGGGCGTTTTCAAACATTGGAGGCCGCGGGCCTTCCACCTGCTCCTCTTACCTTGCTTGCCCTACTGCTCCCTGACATGGGCGCAGACTAATCTCCTCTGTGAGATTATCAAACTAGATTCAGTCTTGAATTGAATAGGTTGCAAAAGTGATTGCAACGAGAAAGAAAAGTAATAATAGTAATAATATTAATAATATTAATAATAATAATAGTAATAATGATAATAACAATAATAATGATAATAGTAGTAGTAGTAATAATAAAATAATAATTTTATATACTATAGAAAAGACAAAAAATAAAAACATAAAATTTAATTCATAGTTTTGAGCCTCGTTGTCACTGAAAATAGGTAACCCTTCTTTAGGAGGGGGGAGAGTGAGACTGAACTGGAAAACCCTGTAGCAAAATTGGAGAAATGCAAATTTTATAAAATTCTGGACTATCCAAAGCCTGTCAGAGTTGCACTAAACCCAAAAAGGCTTGGCATCAGGCATACTGGCGTAGTCAGCTTAAGAAAGGCTATCAAACCAATTGGAAAGACCATTGAAAAGGACTTTGGAATAGGCGATAACGGTTCAATTTGGGAGCAAATGCTGCAAAAAGGCAGATACAATTGGCAAGAAGACTTTTTGAGGCAGGGGTACTCTGGGGAGAGGAACACTTTTGTGCAAAACATTTGTGAATGGGCCTCATCTAATACCGTTCACATGTTGGGCATGGTGTTGGTGGGGAGTGATGAAGTAGGGAAGTGAATGCATGCGCCCAGAAGAGCCATCTGTGAAACATACTTTTTAGGAAGCCCTTTTTCCAGGCTTTTTCAAAGGGCTCAGTATAACACCAGGATACGCAAATCTTTGGGAACCTTAGTTTTAAGCCCAACGTGACGTGTAAATACATATGCATCAGAGTGGGTTTACACCAAAGCCTAGAAACCAAGTTAGCGAAAATAATGGCCTGACTGGCCTCAAAAATATCTATGCAGCAATATCAGGGCTGTCAGCAAGTGCATATGACATGTAGGCATTTACAAGCTCTGACATCAAATTGATCTTAAAACCTGACAAAGCCATACTTCCCACGCATAAAGAGGAAATAAAGGTTTTAGAGGGGAAAACAGGAAAAAGGGCAAACAAGAAGATAGGAAGAAGATCATATCTGAAGTGAATTGATGTCAGATAAGGTTTCTTGGGGTTGATTGGCTTCAGAAGCCCAATAATTAAAGAGAAAATCATAAGAGGATCCCACTCAACCCATTGGGAGATTCGATGAACAGTACTAGGAGCCAAGGGGCCTGCTTGGGCTCATCAATAATTAATGAAATTGCAGCAAGACGTGAAGTCAAACTCTCAGGTATCATGGAAGTGTAGCTGGTCAATCAATCTTGAGAAATTGTAGGGCAACACGACTGAGTTAACCATAGTGCACCACATAGACTTGCTTAGTCTTAATATGACTTGTATGTTCGTTGCAGAAAGACTATCAATGTATCATTCATATTTTGATGAGCGCAAAAAGTTAGACATTGTGAACCATAGAAAAGGGTACCTGCCACTTATATCCAGTTGAGGCGGGGAAAAATGTTGAGTTGTTGACTGGATCCAATTGTCAGATATTCAATTGGGACATAATAATGTTAACATGCTTAATTTCTTATGGATCATATTGGATTTCAGTGATTATGGATCAGTAATATTTTAACCTTATGTTAAGCTTAAGATCCGCGGCCTTCCAATTCCACTTAATATTATTTGACAATAATGACATGTTCTTGAAAGCCATGTTGGTTTAGTTGGACTTAAAATAATAGCTGACTAAATGAATCGGGCACATGGGCTTTTTTGGTCTATATCAATATTAGTTTTTAAAGTCATCAAGTTTTCAATTGAAATAATTACTAATTAATGGTACAAATCGCCTTGATATATGCTGCTAATTTCTTGAGATTAGTATCAGTTCAGCTATTTGCTGATTCGTTAAAAACGCTGTCTTGAGAATATTTCCAAGTTTGAGACCAACTCTGAGGTGTTTGCGATGTATTGAGTTGAATGGATTGTAGACCCTCAAACAAACTTATTACTTTCTCGGACTAAGTGCCATTGAAACTTAGGCATCATGGGTAAGATGTGGTGAATATCAAACCTTGATAATTATCCCAATTTGATACTATTAAACTACATTAACTATTACCATAAGTCTAAAAACTAAATTAAAAGAATTTTTTATTTTGTTACTTTACGTTGTAACAAGTTAAAAATGACAACTTTTTCTCTCCCGTTGCAATCATTTTTGCAACATATTTAATAAGTCTGAATCTAGTTTGATAATCTCACAGAGGAGATTAGTCTGCGCCCATGTCAGGGAGCAGTTGGGCAAGTAAGGTAAGAGGCACAGGTGGTAGGCTCACGACCTCCAATGTGCAAAAATGCCCCAGAGAAACCAGCGGAATAGAAAAAAATAGAAACTGCCGGTCACTATTTCCCCAGAAATCCTCACTTGGCAAGCGCGATGCAACCAGTACATCAACACGCCACACTCCCAACTACTCTCGTCAGTGGAATATGGAGTCCAGGTATTTCTGGGCACTCAACAAACAGCATTATGGGAAATTTTGTGGGGATGTGCACACTTTTTTTCTTGACTGCAGTGTACATTGCACCTCACTCCATGTCACGCAGTAAGGCTGGACCTCGGTTTTGAAAAAAGGAGGCAGCAGACAAAGCTGCTGCAGTGTGCGTAGTGATTGACCTCCCTGAAGGGCAATGGGTCATCGAAACCAAATGCACCAGATGGACAAAATCCAACCAAATTTTCCTCACGGTTGACTTTTTGCCCACTACAGTCAAGCGTGCCATTCTGGAGCAGCACCTGAAAGATGGTCTCACTGTATTTGGAGAAATACAATCCTTTGAGATGCAACGCTTTACGCTGATGCCACACCTGTGCACTGGCAAAGCCATTACAATTCTGACTCCAACTGAGGAGACTGCGAAGGACCTAACCCAGATACTGCACTCCACATATTTCAATATCAAAGGGCATACCACCCACCCTTTCCAGGTAACCGTAGACAGCACACCCCCCATCTGCACCCACTGTGACATGTTCAGCCATAAGGCACATGCATGCCCCACCAAGGAGGGCATCACATTCTAAGAGCACCCCTCAGCGGCCATGGCCAGTGGAAAGGCGCACTACAAAACAACCACCAGCACCAAAGAGGATTTCCCATGGGGAGCACAAGGCTGCTACCTATTGGTAAAGCCTATCTCCCCACAGGAGCGGAAGAAGGCCAAGCAGGCCCATAGGGCTGCGGCCAAGGCCACCTCCACTATCCCACTTTTCCAACGCCAGGAGGACATCAAAACCTTTGTGGCGGAAGCAACTTGGGAATCCCTCAACCAATCAGATTGTGAAGCCCATGCCAACTGGGCCACCCAATCTGAGGATCTGATGGGTGACCTGATCTCACCCAACCTTTGAATCTAAGCCCTGGTCAGAAACTGACTTGGTTTCCAACCTGCTTGAAAAATTTTTTGACTTGAACATTGGTGCACCAAACTCATCCACACCGCAAAAAATTCGTTCAACTTCGGGGAAACAAAAAGTGAAGGCAAAAGCTAACGCCAATCTTTCTGCTAAATTAACAAAACTACCGATAGCATTGCTGCAAACACCTGTGCTGCTGTGAAGGCCCATGGGGATCTAGAGGAGGCTAATGGGCCCAGGTGCCCACCCCCTCACACCTAAGGTGCAAAGGGGAAACCTTCACTTTAGGGACGTTGAATATCGCCAGACTCAAGTCCTCACCATCCTGAGCTAGTTAACTGAGTTTTTTACAAAAAAATTTACCCATGGACATCCTGGCCATCCAGGAGTCCCACTGTATACAAGTTTCCAAGAATGCTTGGAAAACCATGCTCCTCCCTTCCCTATCCTTCTGGTCAGAGCACTGTGGGATGCTAGTTTGGAAAAACAATTTTTTTAACTTTTTATTGTTGGAATCCTTCCTCAATGGCTGAGTCCTTGTTGTCACTTTCTCGTGGGCCAATGTGGTGCACGCTATCATCAACATCTATGCCCCAACCTGTGCATGAGAGCGTCAGGAATTTTTCTTTTCAGTTAAATCCCTTCCATTACCCCCTGACCCTTTTGTAGTTGGTGACATGAACTGTTGGCTAAACTCACCCACGGACCGTTGGCCCTCCTCCTCCCACGCCCCCAGGGTCACATAGAACTTCGCGTTCTAAAGGCCACCCTTGGGTAAATAGATGCGCTGCTGTGGCAAGCTTATACTGCTCGAAAACATGATGCGCCCCCACGTCCACAATGGCCAATTAAGGTCCATGACCAGCATCAACCTTATCCTCACGCTAGCGAAACTTTAACTCACATTTCCCCTTTCCAAACAACAAAAATTGTATTCTCTGACCACTGGCTGGTCTCGATAACCTACCACTTACCTGTCACAGTGGCTAAGGCCCCACATTGGTGCAAACTCTGCCCCCTGAACTTGCGTCGCCAGGATTTTCCACTTGAGTGGAATCAGCAACTTTGGCAAAAAAAGTTTGTTACACCATTTTGCGCGGACCCAATCTCCATATGGTCAGCCTTCAAAGAGGATACCATCCGCCACTCTCGCCACCTCTCCTCCTGACACTCATGAGCTACACTGGCCATCATTTTGCGCTCTCTGGCAGAGTTGGCACACCTGGATTCCAACATCCCAGCCACAGGCTACAGCCCTGCATGGGGCCAGAAGTGGGCGGAAGCAGCTTCCCACCTCAATGCACTCGAAAGGCAGCACAAACATCTGGTTTGTATTCAGTACAGGGCCAAACGCATTACAGAGGGTGACAAGTGCACCACGTATTTTATTTTAAAAAATTCTTCGCACTGCGCCAGAGGGTGGCCTGCACACAGGTGCAGAGATCAGATGACTCCATTGCGGATATGCCAGCTGAAGTGGCAATTGAAATACAAAAGTATTACTCTGAGTTATACCAATCTGATCCAATTCAGCCAGCCAAAGTGGCAAGATTTTTAACCGTACCCACATCTGCACCATTTCCTGATACCCAGAGTTAATGAATTTGATTACTCTGGACGAACTCTGGTCTGCCATCCATGGTGAACCAAATTTGAAATGCCCAGGCCCTGATGGCATTCCGTATGAGTTCTATAAGAAGTACTTCAAATAAGTATCCCCAATGTTGCTTGCCTCTCTTAACCAGAGCCTTTTGGAAACGCGCCTCCTACCAAAAGGGCAAGAGGCCTTCACCATCACACTCTTCAAGAAAGGTGATAAGCTAGACCTAGCCAACTGGAGCCCCATTTCATTAACTAACACGGATAAAAAAATTTTAACTAAAATAATGGCTAACCATTTAGGGATTGTAGCACCTGCCACCATCTCCACAGAACAATTCGGTTTCATCCCCACAAGGTCAATTTGGGACAACGGTCACTCTGTGGCTAATGCATGCCAGTCCACAGCCTCTGGGGCACTTAGTTTTGGACCAACAGAAGGCCTATGATAGAGTAAACTGGGAATACCTCAGGGCCTGCCTCCATCAATTCCACTTACTACTCGCTTCATCAACTGGGTAATGCTGCTCACGGAATCTGCAACAATGGCAGTGCATGGCCCTGGCTTCCTCATGGAAGTAGTTCGCCCTCAAAGGGGCCTACGCCAAGGGGACCCCCTTAGCCCACTCTTATATAACTTCAGCCTGACCTGCTACTTTGAAACGTGAATGCTCGCCTCACTGGGCCCTGCACCAGGCCAAGCCCCAGTCAAGATGATGGCATTTGCAGATGATTGTGTGGTCAGGGTGTCTATTAATCAAGATGCACGCGCACTTGAAGCTCTCATCCAAGAGTATTCACAGGTAAGTAATTCTGCCCTAAATGCTTCCAAAACCGAAAATCATCCTCCTTGGTTGGTATCAAGCCTGCTGGGCCCCAGCGACCAGTGCCCAGCCTGACCCACCTGCTCGCACACGTTCTCGCCTTCCATGCCCACCCCACACCGCCCCACTTGTGGTCCCCTTCATGCCACGCCCTACCATAGGGCCTTTCCGCCATCTGGGAGTGTGGGTGGAGGCAGGCGGGTATGCCTCAGCAGTAATGAAAAGTCATATTCTAGACAACGTGACAAAGCGCATCGCCTCCCTCAGAGCCCACCCTACTTCCCTTACTGGCAGGATTGTTTTAACCAACTCCATGCTCCTCTCCAAAGTCTTGTTTGGAGCCCACGCCATCGCCTTCTCCCCAGGCTTTTTCAAATCCATGTATGCCCTCCTGCAAGGATGGCTTTAATCAGGCCGCCCACCACCAGTACGGCTAGAGGTCATGTTTGGCCCTCATAGTCAAGGTGGCATGGGCCTGCTTGACTTCAAAGCCCATGCTTCAAAGATCCTGGGCACCTGGATTGCGGCTGTCACTGCCCCTACTCTCCCCTCCCAACACTGGTTCCGCGCGGCCTGCTCCAACTTCTCCCGCGCCTTGGGGCTTAACAATCCATCGAACCCTCACTCCTTGATGAAGTACCTGGCTTCCCACCCATTGGCCACAGGTACTCACGGTACTAAAACCCACTACAAACGAATCCTCCTCTCCATGCGGAGCGCTGAGTGGAGAATTCATATTAGCGGACACACAGCCCAGAGAGGCCGCCCTTCTCCTCAGTTCACACAAGAGGTACAGGGGCTACCCATTCAAGATGGCGTGATCCCCACACGGCCCCATGTCCTATCCAGGGTGGACTACCTGGACATGATGGAAATCCCTTACTCCATTGAGACCCAGAAGACTATTTGGAAATACGTACACCACCCTCTGTTGCAGCCTCAAATCCATTCCCATGTGTGGCGCTGCCTGAGGCGGGTGTACCGAATGGCGAGCACTCTAATGCTTTACGCTCATCCTGCGTCGTGTGTGGCCAGTATGGAACGCTGTTCCACCGCTTGGAGAAGTGTCCTACCTCTAAAGTAATATGGCGAGAAGTTCAACGTCTGCTTAGCCAGGATCAAACACATCCCTTCAGTCTGTCAAGAGATATGATGCTATATTCATGGAATCCCCCTTCCACCCTCCCTCCGTGCTCTGGTGGTCACAATAGCCATGTGGACTATCCACACGATTGTCTTGGATGCCATCGCAGGTTCCACCCCCACCCTCCCACAAGCTGTCCACAGATTCCAGTCCCATTTGGTGGACCATTTCCAGGCGTGGATATTTGGGTACCTCCCACCGCGTCGCTGTCAGCTGGTATCCTCCTGGTTCCCAGTTTGGTTCATCAAATTGGGCCCTTTCCTTCAAAAGTGTTCAATAGTGGCTACGGACTCTTCACACGTCCCCTCCCCCTCTCCATAGTGGCATTCCTACTGGCAACAAGAGATAGCATCGCTTCTCTGGGTGCCTTCTCTGTTACTAAGTTTCGTTTCTTTTGGGTCAAAATTCGGAAGTATCCGTTCCTGGTCGGCCTTCCTTGCAATAAATTTAAATTTAAGAAACAAGTTAAAAATTACTTGGGATTAGAATGATCAGGGCAGCATGCCATCATCTAAGTAATGACAGTAGAATACATCTTCGAATGTAATTACCAAGGAGTTATATCTTAATTATAGTCAATATCTGGTTTATTTTCTTCATACAATATACGTTAAAACTCCATGTTATTATAGAAAAAGAACCAGCCATCCTGAATAGGCCATAAATTTAACAGATGGACAATACTAATATATGTAATGGGATAGGAGGAGGTGAAATATAGAAAGGTTTAGTAAGGTTAGGCACCCCAGGTTAGACAAGCTACCCCTCTTGCCAGTTGGTACCGCCATGTATAGGTAAGTTAAATGCCTTACTCCAAGGAGGTATCCTCAGTTATGGAGCAGGTGTGGAGGAAAGGGTCCATACGCAGAAACCAGACTGGTAACTATGATTCAACAAGCCGTTGTTGCTTCAGCCTCATGTATCTTTAAAGCCATGGTTGAAAATGTTCCTATAGATGTATGTGAAATCTGCTGATTGTCCCACGGATTGTGGGCACAGTTCCCTTGAAGGCTTCCAGTGCTATAGTGTTGATTGTCCACATTTCAATGTCGACTATCAGAAAGTGAAGTGTGGGTGTTATTGGAGATTCAAGTTGGAGTGCTAGGCGGCTTTTGGAGATTGATATCTCCTGGTAGTTTAGGTTCTTAGCAGACGTGCAACTTCCCGCCATATGGCTCTAAATGGGGGGAATGCTTCTAGAAGGTGGCGCAGGGTGCCATATCCTCCACATACTGCGCACATTGCATGGAGGGAGTTGGTGCGCTCTGCTGTTATGTAGGTTCTTCTGAGGCACCGCCAAGTGTTATCTCTTACCCTTAGCTGGAGGAGTGGATGATGCGTTAGCCTCCATATTGCCTTCTGTGTTGTGAGATCATATGTGATGTCTAAAGCATCTAGGTAGTCAATTCTTGTGATGGATAGGGACATAGCATACATTTCCCTCAGGTGGTGGTCCTCTAATTTCCTTAGAGTGAAGTGAGCTATAGGCCTTCCCCTTCCCTGAATAGTGCCTGTGAGTGTGAAGGACCACCCCATGTGCTGGATATTGAAAAGAAGGCGCTTAAAGTGAGTGGGTTCCATGTGGTCCTGCCGTTGGGGAGGTTTGCAAGGTATGAGAGGAAGCTGGACGGGTTGTGTGGGTTGGATAGTTTGAGCGCCTGTGCAAAGTTGGCCCTTGCCGTTCTAGACCAGTGTTTTTGTGAGAGGTCTGAGGCTATGACTTCCTTTATCCAGGTGCCCAATATAAGGTTGGCCTGAACCTCAAAGTCTATCAGGCCATGCCTCCGCTGGAGTGTGGGCCAAAGAATGTTTCCACCCATACAGCTGGCCGGGATCCAGTCCACAACCATCCTTGGATAGGTGCGCGAAATGAGGATATGAATTTAGGCGAGAAGGAGATTGCATATGTAGTGAACCACAGCATCGGGAGGATGAGTGAGTTGGCAACTGTTATTTGCCTGGTTGGTCCTAGGGATCTTCTCTTGAGGAAGGTGGTGCGGTTGGATACCAGATGTAGTAGATTTTTCTCAATTGTCTCATTGTCATAATCCCCTATTTTCATCCATATCTTAAGGTGGAGGACAGGATTGGTTGTAGGAGGTGATGCAAAGGGCAGGATTAGTGGGTTGTTCCTTCAAGGGGCTGTGAGGTTTGGGTGTTGTGGCCCAGTTATTATTAAACTTGCCTAGCATGATTATTTCTGTTTTCCTTTTGTTGAGCGATGCGTTGCTCACAATAGAATATTAATCTAGGGTGCATTACAGCCTTTAGTCATTTTTTTACTAGCTATATCTGTGATGTAGTCCTCTGCAAAGTAATTATCTTGACTAGTGTCTGGCCTTATGCGATCATGCCCATGAGGCGTGAGTCAGCGACGTGAATAAGTGGGTTAAAGCAGAAGTTATACATCAGTGGGCTGAGGGGGTCCCCTTGTTTGAGCCCACTGCGTGGTGTGATCTTGTTATTTAAAAAGCTAGGGCTGCATCCAGCCATGGGTAAGATTCTGTGAGGAGCATCTCCCAGTTTGTGAAGCTGGGTGGGAGTTTGAAGGCGCTTAGGCATTCCTTCAGGTAAGAACAGCTAACGCGGTTATATGCCTTCTCAAGGTCTAGGAATACTAGGGCTCCAGTTACTTTAAACTGACATATGCTGGCAACGGAGTGTATATTGATCTAGATTGAGCGCCCTTATGTGAATCTAATTTGTTTGGGCGACAGGACTTTGGAGGCTATTGTGCCTAATCTGGTTGCTAAAATATTTTTAAGTAGTTTTGTATCTTTGTTAGAGAGTGCATTTAGGCACCAGTTGGCCAGGTCCAGTTTGTCGCCCTTTTTAAACAGGTTATTACATAGGTTTCCTGGCCACCAGGAAGTAGGCGTGTCTCCAGTAGGCACTGGTTCATAGATGATAGGAGGAGGGGGGCGATTTGTTTAAAATATGTTTTGTAAAATTTGTAGGGTATCCCATTAGGCCTTGGGCATTTTCTATGTGGTACACCGCAAACTGTGTCTCAGAGTTCCTCCTGCATTATCAGGTTCAGAATGTTATAGTCTGGCAATGCACTTTGTATTCTGGCGTTGTGTATGATTTTTTTTTCGTTTTGGAGTCAGTTGGGGTGTCACAATATAGTTCAGTGTAGGAATGGTGTACTCCCGCCTTAACCTCTGCTGAGTCAGTTGCCATGGTGCCATCAGCTTTGTGGACCTGTGTGCACATGGGCTGGTTGCCTCAGTAGAATTGGTGGAAGAAATTAATTGAGCAGGTTTCACCTTATTTTATGAGCTTACCTTTTCTTGATACTTTGATTTTATGCTGGTGTTCAAAAATGAGGGCATTTAGGCGGGCGGATATTTCCGCAAATTTATGCACCACCAATTAAGGCTATAGCCGGTCATTTGGGTGTTGAGCTAAAGGTGGTCCAGTTCCACAAAGGTGCGCCTGGTTGTTGCTGTTTGTAATGTATTTATATGAGGAGAGATGGCGAGTTTTATTTATTTTAGATTTTTTTTGCCCAGGATTTGATGGTATCTGATACAAACAGGGTTGCAAATTCTGGGTTTGTGACCTTGTGTTCAACCCAGTCAGATATTTTGGGTAATTTTATGTTTTTTGAGTATAGCTTCTTCCAGGTCGACGTCTGTGTGTGAGTTTGGGGTGGTAAGAGCTGCAATTAAACGAGTTGGTGGTCAGAGGAATTGATCTTTTTTGTTGTGAAGTTGGAGATGTTTGAACAGTGGGTAAATGGTACAAGGATGTAGTCGATGCAGCACAGTGAGATGGCGTTCTTTAGCATAATTTGAGGTGGGTCATGTGAGGAAAGAGCGGTGACCTGGGGGGAGGGTATTGTATAAGCCAAGGGATGCCTTTATTGCATGAATCTCGAGGTTCCCCAGTTGGTATCCCCTGGGGTTAGGCCATTGGTCCATGTTGGTTGTCCCAGAAGTTGAAATCACCCAACAGTATGGTATCTGGTGAGAGGTTGAGTGTTGGGATGGTATTGAGGAATTATTTCCTCTTGGCTGCAGTTTATGGTGCGTAAATACATTCTATCATAATTGTGTCTTTTTAGTATGTGATCGTTGCTGCTGGGACGCGCCCATGCAGATATAAAGAGGTGTTGGTGATTTTTAATTTTTTGTTGTTTCAGATGACCACCCCATAGTGGACATCCATACCAATTGTGATGGTGAGACCCTGGCTGACCAGGATCCCTCTTCCCCCTGTATAGAGTGGGTTTATTGGATGGGCAAGGTGTCTACAGGCGGTTTTACAGGAAGTTCAGCTTATTGACTTGGGATGCTTGAGACCTAACTCCCCCGATGTTTAGCATCAATATTGACACTGAGGTGCTCGCAGCACCTCAGGAGCAGTTTATAGGGCCATATGGCCCTAACTAACCATTCATTGCTTTGAACTTGCTCCGTGTCATTGGGCCACTCCACTCCAAGTTTCTGTCCAATTCCTTACCTTCTGCTATTTTTGTGTGGGTCTTGCAGTTTTAGTGTTTTTGTTAGGTTTTCCGCTCATGGCCTTTTGTGATTTGGTGCAGTGCGCTATGTGTATTTTGTAGTTTTGGGGTTTGACTTTGAAGAATTGGGTCACATATTTTTTCCCATAGTGAATCTAAATTGTTTTAATAAGTTCGTTTGATTGATATTATGCGGTGATTTAGTCAAATTGTTGAGAAAATTTTTAGCTTGGGAATTTTTCTCATTTTGGGTGGCTTAATTATTTTCCTCCATGGCCTCCTCATCTTGGGCATTTTGTTTTGATTGGTTAGCTAAGTTGATTTCCTCTATGTCCCCCTGGATTTGGCTGGGGTCAATGGAGGAAACTGCAAGTGATGCAGTCTTAGCCACTGCCAGCTTATGGGCATTCTGTATCTGTTTGTATAGTTTGGGTGAGCCTGGGTCTATGAGGACGTAGTGCCCATCATCTCACCAGTGAAAGGAATGGTTGGCATCAATCATTTTGCCAAATGTTTTTTCATCTTTGTCTATGTCATCATCACAGAAGTCTGTGGCCAAGATTCCCTCCTTCACAGGGAATGCGTGTTCCTTAAGCCCCAATGTGGTGCAAAGGTTGCAGATAGGCGGTGCGCGTTCTGGTGTGACGCAGAATGGCTTTATACTCCCTCATCCAGGAGGTGAAGCACCCCTGTGCATGGGATTTTTTAAGGTCCGCGCCACATTGGGGACTGGGTTGAACATGACAATTGCCTTCCTGTGCACAAGTTCAGCATCAGGTGAAATTGCTGTAGTTTGAGTTGCTTTATTTCTCCATAGCTTTGGAGTCTAATTTTGAAGCTCCTCCTTGATTAGCTTGTGGGTAAGGTTGGTAGGGAGTTAGTCAATGGAGATGAACAAAGTGTTTGCTTTGTTCCATCTGGTGCACATGGTGCACACAATTAGTTTGCCCTCAGGGAGGGCAATTTTGATGCAGACTTTTGCGGTGGTATCTGCATCTTCTTCAATTTCTAAATTCATATTGATCCAGACATAGTGGATGGTATGGGTGGTAATGTACATCACATGGGGGAAAGGGAGGCCTGTGCCTCACCCACTTTCTCCCACAGAGTTAGGGGCTTGACCCTAGGAAGAGTTGGAGCCTGTGCTCTACCTTTATTAGGGATTAGTTATATTGGATTTCCATGTATTGATTTGTTTTGTGGTAAACTCCACAAACCTGGATGGTGTTTAAGTTTGTGGTTTTTGACGGCATGGGTTACCAGTCCCCCTACAGGGCGTTTCTTGCCCTTCAGCGCACCATTTTGTCCATTGCATGATACAGCTTTCGCCCAATTTAGTTGAGATTTGTTGAAATCGCCCATATCACCTGTGTTATTATCAAAAAATTTCTGTTTGAATTAAATCTTAGTAACTAATGTTATTGAACTTGAAAGAAAAGCAAAGAAGATAATTAATCTAACAATAATTAATTGATAACTGAAATACTTGTTTGTTGTTGATTATTATCACCAATAAATTACTAGAAACACATTGGGATCAAAACCTGTTGAATTAATTAATGTTTGTTAGGAATTTTTTGTTAAATAAAAGTTATCATATAAAAATGTTACTCCCACATACACTAGTTGCCTCATCTCATAGTGGATAAGCAGATGATAATAGAATTGATTAAGCTGGATAATAGGGCATACTAATCCCAACATAACATGATACCACTATACAGAACTCACAATTGACCATTTTTGCCATCACACCTAACTATGGAAGTTTTCAAATAAAAATTAGAAAAATATGGAAGTGCAGTAAGACTTAATTAGGTTGCTAAAAGCAGTTTCCAGGGTGTCTGTAAGGTAGCTAACAATAAATATAATCTTTGCGTGGAGTTTTTGCAATGACTGGATAAAAATGATTTTTTAGTACTAGATGGTCTCAACCCGAGGGGGGATTCATTGATGTAATAAAAATGATTAACAATTGAATCAAAACATTTTAGCTTTGGGATATCAAGGCATTGAATACTGAGGAGTCACGAATGAATGGATACAAAGTTTGACTCAATTCAGTAAAAAAATTTTAAAGTTAAATCATGATACTACAGTGGATGTTACATGACAGGCTGTGGCTGTTGATGAACTCAACAAAAACATAAAACAGTAGTTGAAGTGTCTGGATAGCATTTGGGAGGCATCATTAAGACATTAACTATCTTATGCCTGAGTTATAACAAATCAGAACCCAAAAATAAGCAATGTAGTGTAATCATAGAATTTAGAGTATTAGTTTGGTTGTTTAAACAAGATTGGAAGAATCCCCTCCAATATAAAAATGAATAATTATATAAAATCTGCAAATTTATTAATTTGGTAAATCTAAGATTAGTTAGTTAATTAGTGAACAGTTGGTGCATGACATGAATAGACCTCACAGAGATAAAGCAATTCATGTAACAAAGCTTTTTGGGACAAGAGAACTAAACTGCTTGGCAAAAATGGGTTAGTAATAATATATTTAAGATAAATTGATGTCAGTGCCCTCATCAAAATATGCTCTCTTATTCTAATTAAATTGTTTGGAAAGGAATTTTTATGAGCTGACTGCTATTCAATAGCCATTGTATCAATCTACTTATTCAAAGCTAAATTTGTTGTTTTCTTTGTCCCCTTCTGTGGAGATGAAAGCCCCTGAACTGATTCAACCCAATTTAAGTATATGGAAACATCACCTGAACCTCAACTGTGAGGAATTTTTTCTCCACATAAAAAAAATGGATAAAGAAGGCGGCTGTTCTCTGGTGACACAAAGCAATTTAGCCCATGTGATGGATAAGAGGTGGGTGATGGCGTATTTCTTCAAATTTGCCTCCTTTCTTCTACCTCACCACCCAAGGGTTGGTGCATTTAATTAGGGATGTGTGGAGGTGGAGGCGTAAGAGGCCACTTCCAGAGGGAAAGTTGGTATTTTCGTCTCCAAAACAATCTCAGGTCTTTGTTGCAATTATTTTGATTAAAAAATAAGTTCATGATAATTATCTTAATACTTATATTCACTAGTAATTTAGAGATGGGTATTGATTATGTAAAAAGTCTCAAGCTCACAGCCCTCAGCTACATAAGGAGTCGCCAAAGTTATAATAAATTACTTTTGGTATTTGTTCCCAAGGCCAAAGAATTACAAATATGGCAGATAAAACTCCATAACCCCCAGTTTAAATTTTATCCCCTCAATAAAGTATTTGCTTTGGCTCTTGGTCTTGGCAAATTAGATCTTCTTCCACAACCAATTTTCTTATTCTCTAATTTCTCCTTACGCTAGAATAAAATTTTGTTAATGAAGCTTATTTTATTATGGCACTTCACTAGAACTTCTAATGCAATTAGTTGATGGCGACTACAATATAACTCTGCTGATCCCAATTAGTTCAATTGATTAGTTTAAAATGAAATAATAGTCACTAGTCTACCATTTTGGAGTGCTGCATAATATAGATGAAATGCACCAATAAAAACGCTAGTAGGAGGACATATCTAGGCTGAATTCCAAAGGGAAAGGATCTTTTATCTTAGGTTTCTAGATGAACTCTTGATGAAGACAAAAGCTGGGGAAGAGGTTGACACATTTTGAGCAATCTTTACTACATTGTGCTTTAGTTTAAGTAATATTGAAATTAATTCATTTTTGACCTTTTCTTTTTACAAGTTTACTAAGGTTGCTTTCTCATACAGTGCCTTAATTATCTAAGTTTGAAAACTTGTGGTTTAGAGGTATGAAGCCTGAGCGCCAATTTCAAAAACTGCGGTTCTCATCACAGTGTGCTTGCTCTACTTCCTGTGTTCTAATTTAATAATTAATAATATCATTGATTCTGTGGAAGGTGTCCATCCAGAGGCTGTAGTACAATGGTAGAAGTTGAAGAAGTTGCCTATTTGGTCCATGAACCTAGACCAACACTGTTCACAAAATATATGCAGCTTTAAACGCTCAAAATGGCCAAATTTCAGATATTATACTAGATCAGGACCTTCAAGTCAAGGAGTTGACTAAAGTTACTGAAATAGATGTACTACGCCTTAAGAGCTTGGATGCTGATATGACCTGAGCTGTTTACTCCAATACAAAATTTATGTTAACTCTTTGAGGCCTTGTATCTAGAAATAAAAACCCAGGGCCAGAATATTATGTCCCTGGTGAACAATAATATTAATATGAAAATGATATTTCTAAACTTTTCTTTCTCGTTGCAAACACTTTTGCAACCTATTCAATTCAAGACTAAATCTAGTTTGATAATCTCACAGAGGAGATTAGTCTGCGCCCATGTCTGGGAGCAGTTGGGCAAGCAAGGCAAGAGGAGCAGGCGGAAGGCCCGCGGCCTCTAACATTTGAAAACGCCCCAGAGAATCCGGCGGAATAGAAAAATCTCAAAAAACCAGCGGTCACAATTTCCCTGGAGATACTTGTGTGGCAAGCACGATGCAACCAGTACATCGACACGCCACACTTTCAGCCACTTTCGTTGGTGGAATTTGGAGTCCGTGTGTATCTGGACATCCAAAAAATGGCCTTATGGGAAAATTTTTGTGAAGATGTACCCAAAATTTTCCTGACCATGGTGTACGTTGCACCTCACTCCATGTCGCACAGTTGGCTGGACCTAGGTTTCAAAAGCAAAATAACAGCAGATGAGGCTGCAGCAGTACACATAGTGGTTGACCTCCCCGAAGGGCAATGGGTCATCAAAACCAAATGCACCAAATGGACAAAATCAAACCAAATTTTCCTCACAATTGACTTTTTGCCTACTACGGTAAAACGTGACATTTTGGAGCAACACCTGAAAGATGGTCTCGCCATATATGGCGAAATACAATCTTTCAATATGCAACGTTTCATGCTGATGCCACACCTGTGCACCTGCAAAGCCATCACAGTTCTGACCCCAACTGAGGAGATCGTGAAGGACCTAACCCAGATCCCGCACTCCACCTTTATTGACATCGCAGGGCATACCACCCACCCATTCTGGGTAACCATGGACAGCGCGCCCCCCATTTGCACCCACTGTGATGCATTCGGCCATAAGGCGCATGCATGCCCCATCAAGGAGGGCGTCACATTCCAAGAGCACCCCTCAGTGGCCATGGCCAGCGGAGAAGCACAATATGAACCAACTGCAAGCACCAAGGAGGCTTTCCCTTGAAGAGCACAATGCTGCTACCTATTAGTAAAGCCCATCTCCCTGCAGGATCAGAAGAAGGCTAAGCAGGCTTTATGGCCGCGGCCAAGGAAGCGGCCAAGGCCACTACCACCATCCCACACTCACAACGTCAGGAGGACATGGAGACTTTCACGGTGGAAGTGACTTGGGAATCTATCATCCAATCAGATTGGGAGGCCCATGCTGAGTGGACCACTCAATCTGAGGATCTGATGGGAGATTCAATCTCACCCAATCGCTGCACCCTAGCTTCAGTCAAAACTGACCTGGGACCTATCCCAACTGAAAATTTTTTTTTGCCCACTTAACGGTGCACCAAACTTATCTGCACCGCAAAAAATTTGTTCGATGTCAGGAAAACAAAAGTGAAGGCCAAAGCCAACGTGACTCTTTCTGCAAAAATTAACAAAAACTCTGATAGCGTTGCTGCTAACACCCACGCTGATGTGAAAGCCCATGGGGACCTTGAAGAGGCTGGTGGGCCCAGGGGCCCACCCCCTCACACCTAAGGTGCGATGGGGGAAACCTTCACTCTAGGGACGCTGAATATCGCCAAATTCAAGGCCTCCCCATCCCAGGCTAGGAAACTGAGTTTTTTACAGCACAATTTACCTGTGGATATCCTGGCCATCCAGGAGTCCCACTGTCCACGAGGTTCTGAGGAAGCTTGGAAAACAATGCTCCTCCCATCCCTATCCTTTTGGTAGAAGCACTGTGGGGTGCTAATTCAAAAATATAATTTTTTCAAATTCATATCCTCAGAAACATTCCTAAATGGCCGAGTGCTCATTGTCACCTTCTCGTGGGCTGATGTTGCACACACAATTGTCAACATCTACGCCCCAAACGGTGCACATGAGCGTCGTGAATTTTCTCATCAGTCAAATCGCTCCCACTACCCCCCAATTCTTTCCTAGTTGGTGACATGAACTGTTGGCTAACCTCACCAACGGACTGGTGGCCACCCTAACCCCATGCCCCACAGGGTCACGTAGAACTACGCGTTCTAAAAGCCACCCTTGGGTTAATGGATGCGCTGCCACAACATGCCCCTGCAGAAAACATGATGCATCCCCACATCCACAACGGCCAATTAATGTCCATGACCCGCATTGACCTTATTCTAATGCCAGCGAAATTCCAACCCCACATCTCCCACTTCAAAAAAATGAAAATGGAATTCTCCAACCACCGACTGGTCTCAATAACATACCACTTACCTGTCACAGTTGCAAAGGCCCCACATTGGTGCAAAATCCACCCCCCGAGCTCGCGTCACCAGGATTTTCCACGTGGGTGAAAGAGGCAACTTTGGCGAAATTGTTTGTTGCACCATTTTGTGTGGACCCCAATTCCACATAGGCAACTTTCAAAGAGGACACCATCCACCACTATCGCCATCTCTCCTCCAGATGCTCACAAGCCACATCAGCGGTTATCTCATGCATGCTGGCAGAATTGGCCCACTTGGAGTCCAACATTCCAGCCACAGGATACAGCCCTGCATGGGGCTGGAAGTGGGCGGAGCAGCCGCCCACCTCAACGCACTTGAAGGGCAACACAAACATCAGGTTTGTGTCCAATACAGGGCCATATGCATCACTAAAGGTGACAAGTGCACCGCAAACTTCTTTAAAAAATTTTCGCACCATGCCAGAGCATGTCCTGCACACAGGTGCAAAGATCGGATAATTCCATTGTGGACACACCAGCCAAAGTGGCAATTAAAATGCAGAAAATATTACTCCGAGTTATACTGAGCTGAACTAATTAAGCTGGCCGAAATGGCAGAATTTCTCAACCAAGCTCATATCTGCACCATTTTCCAATACCCAGAAATAATGAATTTAATTACTTTAAATAAATTATGGACAGCCATTCACGGTCCGCCAAACTGAAAATGCCCAGGCCCAGATGGCATTCCATATGAGTCAACAAAAAATATTTTCAAATATATATCCTCATTGCTGCTAGCCTCACTCAACCAAAGCCTGTTGGAAATGCGCCTCCTACCAGGAGGACATGAGGCCTTTACTGTCACACTCTTCAAGAAAGGGGATAAGCTTGATTTAGCCAACTGGCGCCCCATTTCTCTAACAAACACAGACACCAAAATTTTCACAAAAATCATGGCTAACAGTTTAGGGACTGTAGCATCTGCCACCATCTCCCCAGAACAATTTGGTTTTATCCCCAGAAGGTCAATTTGGGATAACATGCACTCTGTGGCTAATGTGTGTCAGTCCACAGCCTCTGGGGCACTTGTATTCTTGGACCAAAAAAAGGCCTATGATAGAGTAAACTGGGAATACCTTAGGGCCTGCCTCCATCAATTCCGCCTACCCCCCCGCTTCATAAACTGGGTGATGCTGCTCACGGAAACTGCGACAATAGCAGTGCGTGGCCCAGGCTTCCTAACGGAAGTAGTCCGCCCTCAAAGGGGCCTGCGACAAGGGGACCCCCTCACCCACTCTTGTACAACTTCAGCCTTGACCCACTACTTTAAAACGTGAATGCCCACCTCACTTGGGTCCATGTGCCAGGCCAAACCCCAGCCAAGATGATGGCATTTGTAGATGATTGCATGGTGGGGGTGTCTAATAACAAAGATGCATGCGCGCTTGAAGCCCTCATCCAGGAATATTCCCGGGTAAGCAACGCGGCACTGAACGCCTCCAAAACTGAAATTATCCTCCTTGGTCAGTTTCAGAACTGCTGGGCCCCAGCAATTAGTTCCCAACCCGGCCCATCTGCTCGCCCACCTCCATGCCTTACTAACTCAACACACACCGCTCCACTGGTGCTCCCCTTCGTGCCACGTCCTACCATAGGACTGGTGCGCCATCTGGGCATGTGGATGGAGGCAGGCGGATATGCATCAGCAGTAATGGAGTGCCATATACTGGACAACGTGACGAAGCGAATCGCCTCTCTCAGAGCCCACCCTACTACCCTCACTGGCAGGGGTTGTTCTTGCTAACTCTATGCTCCTATCCAAAGTCTGGTTTGGAGCCCACGCCATCCCCTTCTCCCCAAGCTTCTTCAAATCCCTGTATGCTTTGCTGCAAGGATGGCTTTGGTCAGGCCGCCCTCCACCAGTACGGCTAGAGGTCATGTTTGGCCCTCATCATCAAGGTGACATGGGCCTGCTTGACTTCAAAGCCCATGCTGCCAAGATCCTGGGCACCTGGATCGCGGCCGTCACCACTCCTACACTCCCATCCCAACACTGGTCCCGCGCGGCCCACTCTAACTTCTCCCGAGCCTTGGGCCTCAACAATCCATCAAACCCCCACTCCCTGATGTTCTACCTCGCATCACACTTATTGGCCACAGGTCCTCACGGGACTAAAACCCACTACAAATGAATCCTACTCTCCATGCGAAGCGCAGAGTGGAGAATTCGTATTAGTGGACATACAACCAGAAGAGGCCACCCCTCTCCTCAGTTCACACAAGAGGTACAGGGGCTACCCATCTATGATGGCGTGATCCCCATTCGAGCCCAAGTCATATCCAGGGTGGACTACCTGGACATGATGGACATCCCATATTCCACTGAGACCCAAAAGACTATCTGGAAATACGCACACCATACTCTGTTGCAGCCTCAAGTCCGCTCCCATATGTGGCGCTGCCTGAGGTGGGTGTATCATACAGCTGAGCGCTCTAACGCTTTACACTCATCCTGTGTCATGTGTGGCCAGTATGGAACGCTGTTCCACTGCCTGGAGAAGTGCCCCACCTCTAAAGTAATATGGCGCGAAGTTCAACGTCTGCTTGGCCAGGATCAAACGCATCCCTTCGGTCTGTCAAGAGATATGTTTGGTTCATCAATGGCCTCCACCCTTCCACCCTCCCTCCGTGCTCTAGTGGTTGCAATCGCCATGTGGACTATCCACACGATTGTCTTGGATGCCATCGCTGGCTCCATCCCCACCCTCCCAGAAGCTGTCCACAGATTCCGGTCTCATTTGGTGGACCACTTTCAAGTGTGGATGTTTGGATACCTCCCACCGCGTCACTGACAGCTGGTCTCCTCCTGGTTCCCTGTCTGGTTCATCAAATCAGATACATTCCTCCACACGTGCTCAATAGTGGCTACGGCCCCTTCACACGTTCCCTCCCCCTCCCCATGAGTGGCGTTCCCGCTGGCAACAAGAGATAGCATCACTTCTCTGGGGTGCCCCCCTGATACTAAGTTTATCTTTCCTGAATCATATTCAGAAGTGTCCGTCCCATGGTCAGCCTTCCCCGTAATAAATTTAGAATTTAAAGTGATATTTCTAGCAGCCACCCATAAAATTTATAAATATTGAAGCTTTATTACAGGTAAAATGCCAACATGTTGTTATCATTTTAAACTATCCAACAGTCAATCAGCTGTCCAGGCTGGTAGTTTAAACAGCTTTAAACCCAAACTCTTTCCGTTAGCCACAATTTTTGAGTGTAATGAGGCGGGGGAACGCCAGAATTGCCTATGGTCTTCATATCCACTCTAGGTGTTAGAGCCTAAGCTCAGCGTAAGATGCCGGCGACTCCTCCCCTTGAGATATTGTAAACATTAAATTGTGAACCTCCAGTTGAACCTGCACGCACTTCCAGTGGTGCCTTTACGCCAAATCCTGCATGCTCTTCTACTTGAGCTGCTCCAGAATTTCAAGGTTGTTTCATGCCTAATCTTGGCTTCACCATACAGGAAGTCAATTAGGGGCAAACCATGGCCTTAGTTCCTACTAACATGAACCTCATGTTTATGTGAATAAATCATCTTGTCAAAGGTTGGAAAAATAGAAATGTACATAAATTTATTAGCATCTCTAAGATTAGCTTGATTGGAGCGCCTGAGAACGCTAAGTTAGCGACCATCATGAAGAAACTAAATACAGAGTTCTATGAGTTAGTGATGACTAAGTTTCAGAAGATTGTAATTACTTTTCATAACGCCAAGGACCTTCTCATTAAGAATTTGTGGGATAGAACAGATGACCACCCGAAAAACTGAATTCCTAACATCTGTTCTAGAAAAAATAGAATGGTGAAAAGTTACACATAACGATTTTATTTGTGAGCCCAAACGCTTGAAGGGGTTAATGTGATTAGTGACTTTAATGCACAAATCGCTCTGCGCCATACCTGTGAGCCTTACAAGACATCTATTGAATAATGTTTTTCCACCTTGAATGAAGAAAACAACAACAACCATATGGTGTTTTATCTTTGGCGGAGTGCTGTCACTTTTGGTGCACCCATCAAGAGTTAGCTAAAACCCCATGAACCGTGGACCAGTGCCAGTTCTCCAAGAAAAGAGTTACCCACAACTACCCCTTATGGCCTCGTTTGGAAAAAAATGATGCCAGATTATTCTGTAACTATTGTAGGAAAATTGGGCCATTATGCAGTCGTTCCACTAAGTTAAGTTCGAAACCCAAAGTTCATTCTGTGCTCCCTGTAGATGATGAGGAAGTGGGAAAAGACATGGAGGAGTAGAATCAGAATTACTGCTTCCGCTTTATCTAACAAAATCCCAGGGATTAATAAATCACTTAAACACTCTCCTGTAAAACTTATGAGTATTTACGCTTAACTGCTTTCATATTCTTGAGGTCAACATTAAATATGGTGTAGTGATTATCCAATTTAAAAAAATGTGCCACAAAGTCAGTGGGTGAAGTAGCTTCAAAAACTTATGTGTAACAGTTGGAATCACTTGAGGGGCCAACTCCTAATTGGACCCCAATATTGACTGGGTCCAAGTTGCGGTACCTATTATGGCATTAAAGGAGTCCAGCTTGCCGTTTTAAGAAGAGGTACAGCAATTTTTATGTCAAGCAGACAAAGTGAGCGTTTTCAAATGAACCCATGTATATATTTCTGAGTGTATCTCCATTGATATAACTGTAAATAAGCTCAAAGTCAAAGCTATTGTAGACGGTGGCACACCTATTAATATTGTGTCTACTTGAAAAGTAAAGAAATTAGGTCTTTCCTGATACATAGATCATCGCAAAATCTATGGGACTACAATCCTCATACTGCGATTTCAGAAGGAATGTACAGCACTTTACCACTGCAAAATGGTATCTTATTAATCTCAGCTCCTGCTTTTGTTTTCTTAATCAAATTCATTATTTTTAATTGGGTTCTGTTTTCATGAAATATGGAGTCACAGCTAATTTTGATAAAATATATCATAGATCTACTGGGACAAACCCTACCACTATTTTATAAACAGAAAAACGCAGCCTCACTTTTCTTTCTCGTTGCAATCACTATTGCAACCTATTCAATTCAAGACTGAATCTAGTTTGATAATCTCACAGAGGAGATTAGTCTGCGCCTATGTCAGGGAGCAGTTGGGCAAGAAAGGTAAGAGGAGCAGGTGGAAGGCCCACGGCCTCCAACGTTCGAAAACGCCCCAGAGAATCAGGTGGAATAGACAAAAATCTTAAAAAACTGGCGGTCACAATTTCCCCGGAGATACTCATGTGGCAAGCACAATGCAACCAGTACATCAACACGCCACACTCCCAGCCACTTTTGTCGGTGGAATTCAGAGTCCGCGTGTATCTGGACATCCAAGAAACGGCCTTATGGGAAAAATTTTGTGAAGATGTACACAAAGTTTTCCTGACCGCGGTGTACTTTGCACCTCACTCCATGTCACGCGGTTGGCTGGACCTAGGTTTTAGAAAGCAAAAAAGCAGCAGACGAGGCTGCAGCAGTTCGCATAGTGGTTGACCTCCCTGAAGGGCAATGGGTCATTGAAACCAAACGCACCAGATGGACAAAATGAAACCAAATTTTCCTCACGTTTGACTTTTTGCCTACTACGGTAAAACGTGATATTTTGGAACAACACCTGAAAGATGGTCTCGCCATATATGGTGAAATACAATCTTTTGAAATGAATTGCTTCACGCTGATGCCACACCTGTGCACCAGCAAAGCCACCGCAGTTCTGACCCCAACTGAGGAGATCGTGAAGGACCTAACCCAGATCCCACACTCCACTTTTATTGATATTGCAGGGCATACCACCCACCCATTCCAGGTGACCGTGGACAGCGCGCCCCCCATTTGCACCCACTGTGACGCGTTCAGCTATAAGGCGCATGCATGCCCCATCAAGGAGGGCGTCACATTCCAAGAGCACCCCTTGGCAGCCATGGACAGCAGAGAGGTGCACTATGAACCAACTGCAAGCACCAAGGAGGCTTTCCCTTGGGGAGCACAAGGCTGCTACCTATTGGTAAGGCCTATCTCCCCACAGGAGCGGAAGAAGGCCAAGCAGGCCCATAGGGCTGCGGCCAAGGAAGCGGCCAAGGCCACTACCGCTATCCCACACTCACAACGCCAGGAGGACATGGAGACCTTTGCGGCGGAAGCAACTCAGGAATCCATCATCTAATCAGATTGGGAAGCCCATGCTGAGCGGGCTACTCAATCCAAGGATCCGATGGCAGAATTGAACTCACCCAATCATTGCACCCAAGCTCCGGTCAAAACTGACTTGGGACCTATCCCAACTGAAAACTTTTTTGACCTGCTCAATGGTGCACCAAACTCATCTGCACCGCAAAAAATTCGTCCAACGTCAGGAAAATAAAAAGCGAATTCCAAAAGCCAACATGACTCTTTTCACAAAAATCAACAAAAACTCCAATAGCGTTGCTGCTAACACCCGCGCTGCTGTGAAAGCCCGTGGGGACCTAGAAGAGGCTGGTGGGCCCAGGGGCCCACCCCCTCACACCTAAGGTGTGATGGGGGAAACCTTCACTCTAGAGATGTTGAATATCACCGGACTCAAGGCCTCCCCATCCTGGGCTAGGAAACTGAGTTTTTTACAGCACAATTTACCTGTGGATATCCTGGCCATCCAGGAGTCCCACTGTCCATGAGGTTCCAAGGAAGCTTGGAAAACAATGCTCCTCCCATCCTATCCTTTTGGTCAAAGCACTGTGGGGTGCTAATTCAGAAAAATAATTTTTTTAATTCACAGCCTCAGAAACATTCTTAAATGGCCAAGTGCTCGTCGTCAACTTCTTGTGGGCTGATGTAGCACACGCAATCATCAACATCTATGCCCCCAAATGGTGCACATGAGCATCGGGAATTTTTCTCATCAGTCAAATCCCTCCCGCTACCCCCTGATTCTTTCCTAGTCAGCGACATGAACTGTTGGCTAACCTCACCAATGGACAGGTGGCCTCCCTCACCCCACGCCCCACAGGGTCACATAGAACTACGCGTTCTTAAGGCCACCCTTGTGTTAATGGATGCACTGCTGTGACATGCCCTGCTGCTTGAAAACATGATGCGTCCCCACATCCACAACGGCCAATTAATGTCCATGACCCGCATCGACCTTATTCTAACGCCAGCAAAATTCCAACTCCACATCTCCCACTTCAAAACAACGAAAATGGAATTCTCTGACCACTGACTGATCTCAATAACCTACCACCTACCTGTCACAGTTGCTAAGTCCCCACATTGGTGCAAAATCTGCCCCCCGAGCTCACGTTGCCAGGATTTTCCACATGGGTGGAAGATGCAACTTTGGCAAAATCATTTGTTGCACCATTTTGCGCGGACCCCATTTCCACATGGGCAACTTTTAAAGAGGACACCATCCGCCACTCTCACCATTTCTCCTCCAGACGCTCATGAGCCACATCAGCGGTTATCTCGTGCGATCTTGCGGAATTGGCCCACTTGGAGTCCAACATTCCAGCTACAGGATACAGCCCTGCATGGGGCCGGAAGTGGGCGGAGGCAGCCGCCTACCTCAATGCACTTGAAAGGCAACACAAACATTGGGTTTGTGTTCAATACAGGGCCATACGCATCACAAAAGGCAACAAGTGCACCACATATTATTTAAAAAAAATTTCGCACCATGCCAGAGCATGTCCTGCACACAGGTGCAAAGATCAGATAATTCCATTGTGGACACACCAGCTGCAGTGGCAATCAAAATGCAGAAATTATTATTCCGAGTTATACCAAGCTGAACCAATTCAGCCAGCCGAAATGGCAGAATTTCTTGACTGAGCTCATATCTGCACCATTTTCTGATACCCGGAAATAATAAATTTAATTACTCCAAACAAATTATAGACAGCCATTCGCGGTGCGCCAAACCAAAAATGCCCAGGCCCAGATGGCATTCCATATGAGTTCTACAAAAAATATTTCAAATATATATCCTCATTGCTGCTCGCCTCACTTAACCAAAGCCTGTTGGAAATGCGCCTCCTACCAGGATGACATGAGGCCTTTACTGTCACACTTTACAAGAAAGGGGATAAGCTTGACTTAGCCAACTGGCACCCCATTTCTCTAACAAACACAGACACCAAAATTTTACAAAAATCATGGCTAACCGTTTAGGGACTGTAGCATCTGCCACCATATTCCCAGAACAATTCGGTTTCATCCCTAGAAGGTCGATTTGGGATAACGTGCACTCCGTGGCTAATGCATGTCAGTCCACAGCCTCAGGAGCACTGGTATTTTTGGACCAACAAAAGGCCAATGATAGAGTAAACTGGGATTACCTAAGGGCTTGCCTCCATCAATCACACCTAGCCCCCGCTTCATCAACTGGGTGATGCTGCTCAAGGAATCTGCAACAATGGCAGTGCGTGGCCCAGGCTTCCTAACGGAAGTAGTACGCCCTCAATGGGGCTTGCGACAAGGGGACCCCCTTAGCCCACTCTTATACAACTTCAGCCTTGACTCACTACTGCGAAATGTGAAAGCCCAACTCACTGGGGTCCATGTGCCAGGCCAAACTCCAGTCAAGATGATGGCATTTGCAGATGACTGCGTGGTGGGGGTGTCTAATAATAAAGATGCAATCGCGCTTGAAGCCCTCATCCAGGAATATTCCCAGGTAAGCAACGCGACACTGAACGCCTCCAAAACTGAAATCATCCTCCTTGGTCAGTTTCAGAACTGCTGGCCCCAGCAATTAGTTCCCAACCCGGTCCATCTGCTCGCCCACATCCATGCCTTACTAACTCAACACACACCGCTCCACTGGTGCTCCCCTTCGTGCCACGTCCTACCATAGGACTGGTGCGCCATCTGGGCATGTGGATGGAGGCAGGCGGATATGCATCAGCAGTAATGGAGTGCCATATACTGGACAACGTGACGAAGCGAATCGCCTCTCTCAGAGCCCACCCTACTACCCTCACTGGAAGGGTTGTTCTAGCCAACTCTATGCTCCTATCCAAAGTCTGGTTCAGAGCCCACGCCATCCCCTTCTCCCCAAGCTTCTTCAAATCCCTGTATGCCTTGCTGCAAGGATGGCTTTGTTCAGGCCGCCCTCCACCAGTATGGCTAGAGGTCATGTTTGGCCCTCATCATCAAGGTGGCATGGGCCTGCTTGACTTCAAAGCCCATGCTGCCAAGATCCTGGGCACCTGTATCGCGGCCGTCACCGCTATTAGACTCCCATCCCAACAATGGTCCCGCGCGGCCTGCTCCAACTTCTCCTGAGCCTTGAGCCTAAACAATCCATCAAACCCCCACTCCCTGATGAAATACCTCGCATCACACACATCGGCCACAGGTCCTCACGGGACTAAAACCCACTACAAAGGAATCCTACTCTCCATGCGAAGTGCAGAGTGGAGAATTCGTACTAGCAGACATACAACCCGAAGAGGCCACCCCTCTCCTCAGTTCACACAAGAGGTACAGGGGCTACCCATTCATGATGGCGCGATCCCCATTCAGCCCCATGTCCTATCCAGGGTGGACTACCTGGACATGATGGACATCCCTTATTCCACTGAGACCCAAAAAACTATCTAGAAATACGCACACCATCCTCTGTTGCAGCCTCAAGTCCGCTCCCATGTGTGGCGCTGCCTGAGACGGGTGTATCATATAGCTGAGCGCTCTAACGCTTTACACTCTTCCTGTGTCGTGTGTGGCCAGTACGGAACGCTGTTCCACCGCCTGGAAAAGTGCCCCACCTCTAAAGTGATATGGCGCGAAGTCCAACGTCTGCTAGGCCAGGATCAAACGCATCCCTTCAGTCTGTCAAGAGATATGTTTGCTTCATCAATGGCCTCCACCCTTCCACCCTCCCTCTGTGCTCTGGTGGTTGCAATCGCCATGTGGACTATCCACACGATTGTCTTGGATGCCATCGCTGGCTCCATCCCCACCCTCCCAGAATTTGTCCACAGACTCTTGTCTCATTTGGTGGACCACTTTCAAGCGTGGATGTTTGGATAACTCCCACCACGTCGCCGACAGCTGGTCTCCTCCTGGTTCCCAGTCTGGTTCATCAAATCAGACCCCTTCCTCCACACGTGCTCAATAGTGGCTACGGCCCCTTCACACGTTCCCTCCCCCTACCCATAAGTGGCGTTCCCGCTGGCAACAAGAGATAGCATCGCTTCTCTGGGGTGCCCCTCCTGGTACTAAGTTTGTCTTTCCTGAGTCATATTCAGAAGTGTCCGTCCCATGGTCGGCCTTCCCCGCAATAAATTTAAAGAGAAAAACGCAGCCTCAATGGCCCCAATTCAGGGACTGTTAATTTTATTTACAATCATGGTATAGTACAATTGAGTATCAGTGTCTACAAGGCCATACTAGAAGTTAACAGTGCAGATTATAGAATCAAAAGTCATTTTTATCCGCGCTAATATGCCTTAACCATTCCTTGGATAATCAGATAGTAATGGGAACTAAAGTTGTCTTACCCTTCCTTAGGGGTTTTATGGAGAGATAGTCAAACAGTTTATCACTTTAAGTTAGAATCATTTTTAGCGCCCAGATTTATTCAACCAGAACATGGCGAAATTCATGTGCTTTTATCTAACCTGTATCCCTACCCTGTAAGAGTCAAGTGACACCAGGTAGTCATTTTCATTCATTATTACTTTAGGAGAGGTTTTCATGTACACAAGTTTAGCGATCTAGGAGAACTTGAGCTTGAGGACAAAGAGCGTCAAGCTTTGTAATTCCTAAATTCTTGAGAACACCTTTCAGGGTTGACAGTGGAATAAAAAGATCGAGCTTTGGCTTTATTCAAAAATTACAGTATGTTTTATGAAAGATGACTAAATATTTGGGGTGTAAACCTGATGTGTTGCATAAAAAAGATACTGGCAGTCATCCTCTGATTTACCTTCATCCCATTCAGCTTCCTAAAGTGGCATATGTGGTGGTTAACGTTTAAATTGACTGGTGCAACAGGAATGTTGCTACCCTTCAAGAGTCCCTAGGCTGCCCCAATTTTAGTTCTTAAAGAAAATTTGGGTCAAGTCAAATGTGATGATAGATTACCAAAAGCCCAATAATATTACTAAGAAGGATTTCTACCCACTATTTTATTTAGAACAATGATTCGTTTAGGTGCCACTTAATACCTCTTCACTATGGACTTAATCTCTACATAGATAGCAAATCGATCTGCAAAAGGAGGAACAGGAGAGGTGTGCTATGATAATAGCACAGTGTCTATATCAACCCACGAGGATGCCACAGGTCTGAAAAGCCCTTGCAACTTTCTAAAGCTCTATAGATAACATTTTATGGATTTAAAATTCGCCTATGTGTTAGTGTATCAAGACGACATTTATATGTTTTCAAAAATGTTTGCAAACCATTTTGAAGTATTTAGAGGTGATTTCTGCTAGTTGTCCCAGCTGAATTATAAACAAACCTTGGAACTCACAATTTCTCCATGTACAACTTGAATATCTGGGGTTTGCCATTGACAATAAAGGATCACTGCCCCAACCTACTAGAGTTGAGGATATCAAGAACTGGCACGCTCAAGTAGCAAGTGTGATATTCAGGTTTTTTGGGATGATCAGAGATTATTGCCAGTTTGCAAAAATCCTAGGAAAAACAGGTGAGCTATAATTTCACCTCCTCAAGACCAGAGTTTTTTTAAATGAAAAAAAGCCTGTATACTCGCTTTTTATCAACTATGCCTTTTCCTAAACAAAGCGCTGATACAAATGTACCACAAAATCATAATCTGTTTATTATACAGATGGATGCCTCCCTCACCATTGTAAAGGTAGTGTTATATCAGATTGAAAATGAGTTGAAAAACTAAACCATTACTTACTGCTGCTGAACCCTGGATATCCATGAATGGAATATCCATTACTGTGTTAATGTTTAAAAAATGCCAGTAATACCCTGCTGCGTAGATTATGATAGGCGCTTATTCACTAGAGAAGCATCCTGCTAGTGAATATGGGAGTAATCATTTTTGAATGGTAATTATTGTTTAATGGAATCATCCCAATGATTATTAGGTAATTTGCCATGGTTGATAAATTGGATCAATATGCCAAATTGCTTAATTCTCGTCAGGGATGATCCCTGACAATAAGTATATAATTATGTTGTCAATTTCACATTGATCAAAATTCTGATATCACTGGACAATAAGCCCTATATATTTATGGAGGAATGGGTAAGATTGGCCAAAGTGAGTAGTATGATAATAATGATGAGATTTCCTTAACCTAACGGAATAGGGTGATACCAAGATTCAGACAAATTCTAATAGATCACCTCCAAATCAGGCAATAAGGCGATATTGCCATACAACAGTAATTAGTAGTTTGCCTTAAACAAAGCGATTGTGAAATTAAAGGATAGTAGACTCTGCTAAAACCAATGAGAACATAGTAGAAACAAATAGTCTAAGCAAAAGGGTTTTTATTTACTGAGTTGCTAATTTATATATGAGATGAGAAGATTGAAAGAAAAAGATTGCTAGTAAGAAAGAGAGAGAGGAAACATGAGTATCCGCTGCAAATATTAAGTGAAAATAAAGAAGTGTTGTCGAGCCAATTGCTCCAGGATTTTTATATTATTTAAGTGTGTTCCAAGGACCAGAAATCTTCATATTGTCTATCCCATTGCTCAGTGGGCTCAAACCTGTGTAAACCCTTCTGACATATAACAAAAATATCGCCAAAAAATATAACAGTGTTACTCAATACAGGGGGCACACTGAATAACCACTATTAAATAAATATTATCCAGTCGCCAGCCATGGCATATGGGCCTGCACTAAAGGGAAATTATCCTAATAAGTGTGCTTGCAGAAGTTTCTGAAACCAAACTTGTGGTAGATACAGTGATCAAAAAACAAGAGGAGCTTCTTCAGAAGCGTAAAAATATTAAAATAAACTTGAAAATGCAGTTAGTCTGTTGCAGATACTTACCAACAAATAAGCAACTTGATGATTGCCTGAATGATGATACTAAGTGGTTAAAATGTACTGAACAGAAGCTAAAACCTACCGTTTACCCGCATTTGTTCCCATTGGAAAGCAGAAGGATAAGAGGTCGCTCAGAAAGGATCATTTGATGATTTTATGATAAAAATATTCAACTGAAAAGCTTTTTCGCTGAGCATTCAGGAAACATGAGCTGCTCAAATCATAATGGCAGCTCTAAGGATGACTATGTCCCAACCCAAAGAACCCCCTATGTGATGGCAGTCCTGCCCACAAAGGAAACTTATGCTACCCCTGGAGTAGCCAACCAGCCATGTGCCGCTGGCCCTTTTGAGCCAGCTCATTGCCCAGATACTGCTTATGGGTCTCACTCCATTCCCCAGTACTCTCCAAAGGGTCCCAGTTATGAGTGGGAATATGAGGTTTGCAATGACAAGCTACCTCAATTTAACTGAAATGGAAACATCTATGAATTCTTCAAAAGATTTGATTTGTGGTGGAAGGAGACTCAGATCGGCATAAGGCTAAATTACTGAAATTCTCCCTATATGTTAAAGCTGATTAAGTTACTTGCTTTCTATTAAATAGCTCTTTTACATATCAGGAAGTGAAGAAGATTGTGCTGCGGTTGTTTGGATGCACCACCGAGATGTTGCTGTGGAAGACTGAGTTTTTAACTATAGTGTTTCATTGCAATGAGACTTTCACAGAGTTTTTAGACTGATTCACGACAGAAACCCATGTACTAATAGGGACAGGCACTTTAGCTGAAGCTGATGTCGGAATTGCGATGATTTTTGCAGTGAAGCCATACTGTGAGCTTTACAATGTCATAATTCCGTTTTAGAGGATGATGCACCAGCTCAAAATTATCCAAATCATACGTTATCTATCCGCTACCTTTACTCCGCATAAAACAGAGAGGAACCCTACATCAGCCTTCACTGGTCTTTATTATTTAAAAAATATCCTACATTGTTCAGAGTCCGCCTAGTAACCCTTGCTTATTATAATTATGCGCCTCGCCCTAAGCTGAATTATTCTCCACAGTTTAACTATCAGCTTGGCCCAACTTACAATAAACAAGGGCGTGTACTTTAAGGGGTAAATTGTTTTGGATGCGGTTAGCCTGGGCATCATTAATTTAGGTGCCCCTATTGTCATGTCCATTACTTACAGCAGGACCAGTACTTCTCGGGAAAAGTCAGAGTGGAGTAGAGATGGTACTCTCTACCTCCACTACCCAACTAAAACGTCCCAACTTAACCTAATGTAGTATATCCAGAGGAAGTCCCCCAATATGGTGACAGTTCTTATACCAGCAACCAGTTGGAGGAGTGAACATACTGACATGGAGCAAGACAAGGCTGCTTCAGATGGATGACCTCAGGAGCAATTGAATCCAAATTCCTTTCTAATGTTTGACCAAGCTTCTTAAGACGAGCTGGACTCAGCTTCTGATGCACCTTCCTGTAAAAGTGTAAACGTCACTCTCCCAGTAAAAGCTATCTTCAAAGAATACCCCAAAGTCAGTGAGCGGATTATGAGATTCCTTGGTAAAAAAGCTCTCTTAAATGTCCACGAATTAAACAGTCAAAATTCTTCTTGTTCTGAATGTAAATACTGTAACATTGTTGTAGCTAAACCCAAGTTTGTTCTATAATAGACTCTGGCGACACATCAACATAATTTTCACTAATTTGGTGGAAAAGTTGGAATTGAAACTGGATACCGATCAAGTGTATGGGACCGCTGAAGCCAATAGCACAGTCTCAGAGGGAGCCTATAGTGCGTTGCCCTTGCGGTTTGGGTCAATTGTTGTCATAGCTCCAGCGATTGTGTTACCAAACTTTCATTTTGACCTGTTAATTGAACTGCGTTTATGCGCCACTTCAGTGCTGTCATTGATATGATGAAGGAGACCTTTGAAATTTTGGGGCAGCGGATCTTAATTTATTTACATCCAGCGGAGTACCAATGGATCTGTTGCATATGAGAAATGTCAACCTCACCTATTTTGATGGTGTAATAACAGTGCGTTGCCATTGACAAATAAGATTAACTTAGGCCTTCCCCAAGAGATATATGAGTATTAAGGTTTCCTCTTCGAGCTGCTGGGTCCATATCCATCACCTCTGGTCACCCTGTCATAGTAAACACCGAGTTAGAGGTGAAATTACCAGATGGGCTATATGAGGAGGTCATAGGGCCTTATCATCAATTGCGTCTGGAGCCCCATGTGGATCCGGGTATTATACTACCAGGACATAAAGAGATTAAGGTTTTACTACCAAAACTACAAAAATAACCACTGCAGATCTGCTGACCTCAAAAAGTGGCGTACTTACACTTGACCTTTGTGAAAAAGTTTCTTCAGGTTCACGAATTAAGGTTGCTAAATGCATTGGTCTACTCGTTGAACTGCAGCCTGACATAATGGCGATGGTACCTCACAAACAATTAATGAGGTTATCAGATAACCAGAAAGATAGTGATAAGCTTTATTCCAAAAGTTTAGGGAGATCTTTGCTCTTGATGACCACTATTTAGGGTGCACTTGAGGGTGGTTCATCGATTTGACATTGGGGATCATCCCTCATCTTATCTCTGCCAATCCACAACTGAGGGCAGTTTGAGGAGGTAGTGACCAAAAAATTGGAAATTTTTGGAGCAAGAAATGCCCAAACCATCGAAAAGTCCATGTTCTTTATCTGTTAAATTGTCAAAAAGAAGGACAGTACCAACTGGGTAGTAGTAGACTACCACAAGCTTAACAGTATCACCAAGAAGGATATATAAACCTTGCCATGGATTGACGATGCTTTGGTTTTTTTATGAGGAGCTCATTATTTCTCATCAAGGGTTTAATATCAGGCTACAGTAAAATCGAGATGCCCGCTGTGGAACAGAAGAAATGCGCCATAATCACTTCCAAAGTGTTTTTCAATAAACCTTTATGCCTCAAGGGCTGTGTAATGATCAGCTACATTCCAACTGGCGATGGACACTATTCTTGGTGATCTAAAGCTGTCATGCGTTCTCATGACCTTGATGACATCAATATATTTTCCCACACGTTTTCTGAGCAACTTAACCATTTAGAGGAGGTATAACGCTAGCTGAGGCCAACATCAAGATCAAGTCCTGTAAATGCTACTTCTTCAAGGACCAACTGAAGTACCTCGGTTTTGTGGTAGATGAAACATGAACGAAATTTAACCAGCCAAGATATAGAGATATCCAAAATATGACTATCTTAACCAGTAAGCATGACATACAGGTATTTTGGGGATGATCAACTATTACCAATGCTCTTTACCCAGATTCAGCTGTATTGGAGGTCCACTGTTTGAGTTTTATAAAAGAAGGATGCCGAGTTTGAATGGATGGAACAGCAACAATGCTCCTTCAATACATTATGTATAGCGCTAATAAGTACTTTGATGCTGCGCTTCCCTAATTTTGATAAAGAGTTTAATTTTCCAGTTGGATGCATCCCTTTCCGCCATTGAGGCGGTTCAATCACAAAAAGACAATGAGGGGGAGGAGCAGCCCGTTGCATACTGCAGTCAGAGTCTGAATTGCCTTGAACAACTATACCATGACCAAGTGGGAGTGCTTAGTGGTGTTCTATGAATATAAGCAGTTTAAGGTGTAATTGCATAAAGTGAAGTTTAAAATCATAATGTATCATACATTGTTATGCTGGTTTCATGACCTCAAGGAGCCTGAAGGGCGCATAGCCTAATGAGCCCTCAAACTGCAGGTGTACAACTTTGAGATCCTCCACTGACCTGGAGCAAAACACCAAAACATTGATTGCTTATCAAGACTACCAACTTTTGCATTACAGCGGATCTTAGCAATGTGATATACAATAAAAATCTTTGGCAGAAAATATGATGATGAGCCACCTCCAGTCATAAAGACTTTAAATGAAGTTGAGCCAATACCTTCCAGCGGAATGAAGAGTTGTAAAATCGGATTGAAGATTCTATGATGAACTTCCCTCAACCCTCAGCACGGCCTAGCATCATTATGAGCGCACATAAGGCAGTTAAACATGGTGGAGTGTTCAAAAAGTGGAATTATTGCAGTTTTAGTATTCTAGGAAAGTATTAATTTTGATGTTCTTGAAACAATGTCCTGACACTAATAGTGCCAGGTGGAAAAGCCGTTCTGCCAGAAGACCTCACACCAGTTATTGAAACTGCATTTTGCTTGAAATATGATTTCCATTGATGTCATTGGGCAACTGCCATCAAGAGCTAACTGGTCCAAATACATTCTGGTGGTGACTGAACACTTGACCATGTGGGCTGAAGTGCAGGCGATACAGGATTTGAGGGGAAGTCACAGTGATCTTTTTTATAATGGAATGCATAGATCAGTAATATGGCTGCCCTCAGTTTGTCCTTGATGATAATAGAACCAACTTCACTTCGCACATCCTTTCAGAATTGAACGAGCAGATGTGCATCCACGGGGTCCTGATGGCCCCATACCACCCCTAGTTTAAAGGGATGGTTGAGCAAGTTAATGGGACTTTGGTGAACATACTCCGGAAATTAGTAATGGATTGACCTTCTGATTAGAATATCCTCCTTTCCAAAGCTATTTTTTATAATATTAGCTACCATAGTGCCATAATGAAAAGTCTCTTTCAATTACTATATGGACGACACACAGCTCTACCCACACTGCTCTATGCCTCCGTGAAAGATACCTGAAGAATGGATACTCAACGCAACTTGAACAACCTAAATTTACGCTGATCAAGCTGCAAACCAAAGCATACTCATTCAGCTTAGCCAAGAAGATAAAGAATCAGGCTGCTGATAAGGTAAAGCATAGCAGGCTAACTCAATTCTAAGATGTGGACATGGTTCTATTCCATGATCAACATGGTTCAGTCAAAAGCACAAATTGGCTAGCATTTGGATTGGCCCACTTAAAATACTCAAGAAAACAGGTATAAACGCATATCTATCAAGGACTCCACGAGTGATCTAATCATTAAACAAGTTCATGGAAAGTTCCTTTTAGTGTATAAACAAAAGGAGACTTATTGTCCAGTCAAGAGGTTTAATGTCAACATTCAGTTATGACCAGAACAATAAGTTTTAAGTAGTTATGGTCAAATGGGTGAGATTAGCAAAAACAAGTAGAAGTGCATTATTGAAAAGAGTAACTTGGCATTAGTAATAGGGCGATACCAAGCTTTTATAAATTTTAGTATCGCCTCCAAATCAGGCAAATAGTGATATTGAAGTATGCAAATAATTAGTAAATTGCCCTAAACTAAGCCAATTGTAAAATTAAAAATAGTAGATTTTGCCAGAAACTTTATGAATATTGCGGAAACAATTAGTCTAAGCAAAAGGATTATCATTGACTGAGTCTCTGATAAATATGCAAGATGATAAGATTGAAAAAAAAGATTGTTAGTAGGAAAGAGAGAGCAGAACCACTATTATCCGCTGTAAATAATAGTTAACTGAAAAAAGTGTCATTGGTAAAATTGTCCACAATTATTATGGTTATTTAAGTGTGTTCTGAGGACTGGCGATCTATATATTGTCCATCCTATTGCTCAGTGGGCTTGACCCTGTGAAAAACCCTTCCGGCATATAGCAAAATAATGCCCAAAATTATAACAATTGTTAACGTTATTTTTTCACATAAGTCAATTAGGGTTAGTTGCTTATTGTTGAAAAGGGTTTGTGAAGTTGTTGAAGTGCTGATGACGCTTCTAAAACAACCTCTGTTGTAATTAATGAATACATGGAAGCATTTATTGGTAACCTGAGGAAGGTTACAGGGCTATAAGGCGATGAAAACTGACGAGCTTGTTGATAAAAACCTGCGAGTGTGTGACTTAATGAAGGCTGATCAAACAGCAACCTCCGTCATCTCCTCAAGTAAGGCGCCAACAGGGGTTGGTGCCAAATTTCCTATAAATACCCTTGTCTTTCCTCAAATAAAGATAGATAGATTTAGCAATTACAATTGTTGTTTAGACTTTAATACATTATTTGTATTGACTCTTAGGATAAAGATTTTAAGGATAGCATATCCTTTTATATAAATTAGCTGGTTATCAAGACTCCTCAAGGTTTTTCAAGAATACAATAAGGAAGAGTGCCCTACTAGAGGAAGAATAGAGGATGGGGAGTGACTTGCAATTTCAAAGATAATAAAAAGAAAAAAGGCTTACACCAGTTTAGCGTTATACAATTACACAACGTAGATTGAGAAAACTAACTTTTAATAATAGTCTTCATACTAATAAAACCCAAATTTTGTTTATAGTAATAAGAACAATAATCAACGTAGCTACTAAGAACTTGTTCAGTAGAAGTAGTAATCAAGATGAGCATCCCAGAAAGTTACAATTGGTGCTAATTGCTAAGAGTATTTGTGCACAAGGATCCAAAACTTTTACATTGGTGTCAGACAATTACAATTCTGATATATCAATAAGAGCGTTTAAGATTTCAATTACAATAATATAGTCCAAAAGACCCTGGCTGATTCTCAGTAGAACCCCTCAAATTGGGGTGATACTTTTGTTAATGATCATAACCAAATTACACGAGTTTGGGTTGTCAAATTGCACTGACCATGTTGTGGAATCAGGGGAGTCAATCTGAGGTTTCTCCATGGCCCACTTAAAGTTTACTTTACACATCTAGGCGGAGACCGCACCCTTTTATAGGGTTAGTGGGGATCTCCAAGGTAGGAATATTTTTACACAATAATTGAAAAAAAATAAATCCTTACCTTAAGGATTTGTCCTACCTACCATCAAGCCTCCAGCAGCCGTTCTTTCAAAGTGAGGCAAGCCTTGAGAGCTCTGATATCTGAAACCAAATATTCTATAATTCAGCTATTTCTAGCCTAATCTAAATTTCTCGCCTCATCTCACTTGAAGCCTTATTATAATATATAAATACTAATTATTGAGATATCAAAAGGGTTTGCTCTTTGACCCAATGAAATCTTCTTTTTATAAAGAACGTATAACATCCAGTTTTTTATGATTCATAAAGTTTCATACTATAAATATAAATGATAAAAATTACTCGAAAACCACTTATTCGTGAAGGTGAGAGAGTTCTTCCTTATAGAAAAGAGTTTCAAAATTAAGTTTCAAAATGCACCTGAGATCATATAACCAGCCTAAATTCTAACAAGTGATTATCACTACAGGGATTGGAGTGGATTCTCGCTCAAGAGCTTCTGGTTAGCATCGCCTTCATAGAAGTCATATATCACTAGCAGAGTCTCCTTGAAATCCCATATATGTTGGAAGGAGTGCCTTAAGAAAATGTATACATTGCTAAAAAAGGTTGGGAATCCAGGCAAAATATCAGCAATAGAATCATCTAGAGGTAGCATGTTGGTAAATGACAGAGGTTAAGCATCACTATATGATCACTCAACAAAAGAGGTGATTGACTCTTCCTCTTACAGACTAAGGCACATAAAGGCCTGGTTTTGCCTTAGTTAACTATACGTGAAGCCAAATTCCGCAATAAGCGCTTGATTAACCTCATACTAGGTGCTGAGGTTGACCATAGTGGAGACTATTATCTCTTAAGCCCTACTACTGAAAGCAGGGGAGGATGTATCTAAGTTTTTCTGATCAGTCGCTCCTTCCGTCATTGATTTATAAACAAGCAGGAAGTCTAAATACTGCCCTTACCAGGTGTAAACTTGTTTAGAGAGGGGGTTTATGAATTATAGGGGAAGGCCCCATGAGGGCCTTGAGAAGAGTGCCGCGTAAGCCTTTTAAGGTGAGACAAAGCGTTGGCTAGCTATTGCTCTAAAGCAGTTAACCTTTGCTTGAGATGGAGCGTGGTGGTTATGAGAGTCCCTTTCTTCACCAACCTCCATTTATAATATAATTTTGTGGTGTACAGTTCCTTGTAAGCACCTCTTGTTGACACTCAGTCTGGTTACATGTTTGCTGGTGTTTTTTTCCTGAATTTCAAAAATATTTTTTCAGGAGGGGAATTTCTCTCAACTGCTGGAGTAAGTGGTTTTGGGGGTTTTTATAGCGACTTTGCAGGATGTGACTTTTGAGAACTTTGGGAAGACCGCTTAGATAAAGGATTGGAACACCCAAAAGACTAACTTCCACTTTCCGTCTAAAGGAGGCTCTGTATCTTTCCCCAACTTGGGTGGAACCTTAAAAAAACTAGAGTTTGTCAATAATGGAGTACAGGTTACAGCTATCTTTGACAATGGACCCCCGGTGAACGTTGTGTCAACCAAACTCATGAAAAAGCTAGCTCCTGACCTCAAAAACACCAAAGAGTTTGGTATTGCTGGTCTCTCCAACACGTGCGCTAATGGGGCATACTCTTCTTTACCCATTTGTTTTGGGAAGCTAATTTTGTCGGCCCCTGAGGTTGCCATAGCTAACAGTACCAGTTATCTACTCATTGGTACAAGTTTTTGCTTGAATACTAAGGGATCATTACCTTGAAGCAGGATATCTCTCCCAGATTAACTAAGAGGCACCACTTTTTCTTACCAACAATGAGCTTAACAAAAATGAATACGCCTGCATAGTGAATTTCACCTCCTCTGCCTTATCACAGCACTACACCAGAGCAGGAAGAAATAAAAAGATGTTGCTTAAGTTTGTAGTTACTTTAGAGGGAATCCCTTTATATGCTTCTGAAGATAATTTAATTAAGGCTGGTGAACCAAGTGTGATGGGCACCAAGATTACCTTGCAAATCCCACACAACTGCCTAGTGCCACTAATCAGCATTGACAAAGTAAGTCCTTGGAGCCCAGAGTATTGCCAATCATACTAGACCCAGTTTAAAACGTCCTATCAACCATCTGCTGGGATTTCTCATTAAGAAGGACTTGGTCAAAAAAGCATCAGGAGATTTAGAAGAGGCATGTTGATTCCCTTTGTGGAAATAAAGTAAGTTCTATGTATTGGGTCTATTGTGGATATCTTTTCCCGCCAACCAGACTTTATGTACTTTACCTACCAGCATACCTCCGATGAACTAACCCTGGCTGAGCAAGATAAAGTCCACACTCTACTCAAGGCCTAAAGCGGCAATTTATTCAAACACAACAATAATTATAGGCATATCAAGGCTGGACTCATACAATTGACGTCAGGGAGGCTTGCCCCATCCGTTCCAAACCCCACCAAAAATCAATAGTTGAGGATCTACAGATGTGGAAGGAGCTCAAAGAGCTGCTGGACGCTGGGTTGTAAGTGCCTTCCCTTTCCCTTGGTCGTCCCCTTTCCTATTGATAAAAAATGGATTTATTTGGAAGCAATGGACTACCACAAATTGAACAACCTTATAAGGAAGAATAGCTACCCTATCCCCACATTGATGACGCATTGGCTCAACCTTTTTGTTCTGGATTTTTTTCTGCTAGGGATATAGCTAGCGGGTACTGGAAGATGGACCTTTATTTACAAGATCAGGAGATGTGTGTTTTTATTTTTGGTGAGGGTCTGTTTTAACCCAATCAGCTACCCCAGTTGTGCAGCATGCCTGCAACTTTTCAGCAGGCAATAGATCACATTTATCAGGATCTTAAGCTTGAGCTGCATGATTGTCTATCTCAATGACATCACCATCTTTGAGACCTTTAACAAGCAACTAACGCATCCAAAGGAAATGTTTAAATGCTTGCGGGCATCTAAAATCAAACTAAAGCCCTCCAAATGTACTTTCTTCCAGAAGATATTTTAATTTCCTGAGGCATGCTATATCACAAGATGGTGTTTAACCTCTCCAAGAAAGGTTAAATGATATCCATAATGCCTGCGCCCAAACACTTTGATATATCTAGGTTTTTTGGGCATTATAGGCTATTACCCTTGTTGGGGAGTTGATATGACTGGACAATATGTTACCCATATTTGTGGATTAAAGAGGGATCGAGATGAGTCTCAAGATTTACAAAAAAGAAGTATGCAAATTATAATTAAGCAAAGTGACAACCATTTGGCAAATTGAGAAGATTAATGTCGAGATTTGATATGAATGATAGTAATTTGAAAAGAGAAGAAGAATAGAAGATTACAAAGTTGAGGATGCATCCAGCTGGGGGAACCAAGGTATAAAGAGTCTCACAGAAGATTAAAGTGAGTAGTCTTTTTATGAGGGAAAAGGGAGTGCAGAGAAGTCTGCGATTTATATTAAAATAAAGATAGAAATAAGGGGCGATAGCTCCATAAATATTTTATTGAGTTTCATCAAGAAGTTGGCGAACCTTATATTGTCTGATTTAGTTGCTCAGTGGCTAATACACTGTGCAAAACCAACTTGACAGAATTGATCATAGATGCTGAGAATTAACAATGGTGCTCACTACAGGGGCCACTAAGCAAACTGTAGTTTTGTTAAAAGAACAATTAAAATACAATGATGAGTCTTCATTCATTAAAACATAAATTAATCGGATTCCAGGCGCGGTATGCTGAAGAAGCCCAGGAGTCACCTAACCCCAAACCAACATTATTCACTGTTATCAAACCAGGGGATGATGAATTTATGATCAATTTGCAATTCAATAATTGCCCTGAGCTGATGATCAACCAACAAGGACGCTCCATAAATGTGACTCCCTCACAACTGAGAAATATTATGGAATAGCTGTTGTGCAGGTATCACCTATATGAGGATGAGACTGGGGAAAATAATCTGAGTTTATACTATACCCAATGCAATCAAAAAAATTGATATGCGCTGTACATGTCTTATTTGGATGCAACTATGATGGGGTTAGCTTGCCGCCTTGGTAACCATGGAATATAGAAATAATTTAGCTGCTTATGTGCAATCTTCAATTCACCAGCTACTGCATGTACTGGCTCACCATAATATTGAAATTGAAGATGTATTATAGTTCATACAAGCACAGCAGCACAATACTCGACTCCTGCTTGACAGCTTGATCATTCATTTTCAGAAATATAATGGGTTCTGGCACAGATGGATCATTGTGTTGGGGATGTCTGCTGTAGATTGGAGATTCTTGTACCACAGTAAAATTTAGAATTACCTTGAGTAATAAGAGAAATGCTGGATCAGCATGGCTTATTGGCGGAGTGGATTCAAGATGTAACAACATTGGAAAAATAATACTGAGCACTTTATGGCAGAGCTAGCTGAATGGGCAGAAGCTCTCAAAAGATGCAATTGCCCAGCTCAAGGAAAAAATGACCCTGATGGAACATCAAGTGGCGGCCCAACTCAGCTCTCTATTGACAGAATTAACTCAACTTTGTATCAAATGGAATACCCAACAAACAACAGATAACGCGCTTATTCTTCAGTCAAAATCTCCCAAATATCTTCAGCTTATTCGTCAGGTTACACAACTGGAAGTCAGTAGTCAGGCTGAGTGCCAACGAGCCTTTTCTTTTCCAATTGGTGAGACAATAGAATATGCAGACATGAAAGGGCTCATTGATACCCTTTGACGGGCCAATGAGAAATTGGTATGGGAATGATCCTTCCTCTTTAACAAAATAAATGATTCCAATAAATAAGAGGAAAATGCTATTTGACAGCAAACCTACCTACAGAATATAATCAAAGAAGTTTTTTGCAATTACAAGATTTGGAACAGAAACTGAATGAAGAAAGGGAATTCCGCCAGGAATTGCAACATCAGTATGAAACACTGCAACAGCAATTTCAGGATGGATGTGTAAATATTATTTGGTTAAAGTGGATCAGTTGATCAACAAATAATTCATGGGGTGTACTGGAGCTGGGGGGAATGGGGCAGTTAGTGGTGACGTAGGGGAAGAATGCTATTGATCAGCAAACAAATATCCATCAGGAGGTACAATGGACCCCCTGCGCAACACCACTTCTCCCAATTCCTTTTTTGATGGAATCAAATTCATTCAGCTGGCTGTATGATAATACACAAAGTGATGGTTCCCATAGTTGCTCCGAAAACAATTCGCCTGCTTCTTGCAGCAGGAATCAAGAGCAAAGCAAATTTGTTCAGGATGAAGAATTATCTCTTTCAGTCATGATGGGAACCTACACAGTTACTTAAAGCGTTTCAAATTTGCTGTGGAAGGGGCTAGTGATCGACAAAAAGAGAATTTGTTGCTGTCCGCTTTAGATGTTGAAAAGTGCTGATCAAGTGATCTGCTATCTTTCAATTAAGCTCAGTATCTTACGAACAAATAAAACCAATTGTTATCCAGCTGTTCAGGGGCGCTACCAAGATGTCCCAATGAAAATCCAACTTTATGACTATATAGTTTTACCAAAACAAGATCCTGTCAGAATTTGCTGAGCAGTTTTTGGTGGAAGCACACATCCTACTTGGTGCTAACATTTTAACCACTAAGGATGTTGGTATAGCAATGACAGAGTCTAACAAACCATATTGGGAACTATATAATGCTATGTCTCACGTGTTGGATGGGAATACTGGACTTATTTGAATTGGATGCCTTATATCAACTCTCCACCACTAACAGAGCCCCCAACGTAGCCCAAAAATCTCTATTGCCCCCGCTTTAACCCTTTCTGGATATAGCCACAGCACTGGGTTATCAGCCTCTGGAACGTATTCATCTCTCATATAAGTCAGTAGACCCTTTTCAGCCCATGTACACTTCACTGGTTCATCTGTGACCTTGGAAACTTACAAGCAACTTTTGACCTGGTCCTTCTGCCCCAAACTATATACATGAACCATTAATGAACACTTCTTCCAGTGCGGATGAAGAGGGCATTATGCGGCCAATTGACCTAGCAAACCACGAGTGTATGCAATACCAACAGAGCAGTCGAGTAGGGAAAAGCTCGAGCAAACTAGAGATCAGACGCTCTATCTCCGCTAAGTTCAATTCACTTGTCCTTAATAATTCCTAAACGTCTTTTCAGGTAATAATGAACATCAATTGATTTGTTATAATATCAGCTTTCGTTGGATAAACCTGCTTCAGCTTCCAAGAGTAAAAGTTGATCCCATTGGCCCAAGTCCCATTTAGATTTGAAGAAGACATATTAGTGGCAGATCCTGGAACAGATTGGCACCAGCAACGCGGATCCTTCGCCAAACGCCGCCCCATTAGTAGGGGTTAACGTAGCCACTCTGGTGGAGAAAATCACTAGTGAGTATCCTCAAGTTGGCAAGGACATTTCCTCCTTTTTGAGTAACACAAAGCTTTTAAACATACAAGTAATAAACACTGATGGTTCTCCTTACTCAGAATGTAATAACTTCAACAGTTTTTGTTCAAAACACAAAAATCCGCGGTATCATACACATGGGAGCACCTGTGAACATAGTCTCAACCCGGTTGGTGGCCAAACTTATGTTAAAACTGGATGTGGACCATCGAGTAGTATACAAGACCTTTGGAATGCACAGCACTGTGTCCAAAGGAGAATATAGCGCGTTGCCATTACAATTTGGGTCAGTCCAGGTGTCCGCTCCAGTGGTGGTTTTTCCAAATAAAAACTATGGTATGTTAATCTGGCGTGGCTTTTATGAGTTATTTTACATGGTGATAAATATGGCGGAGGAAACTCTTAATATGTTGGGCCAACAGATTCTTATATATTTTTACTCTTGTGGAATACCAATGGAACCAGTTCACTCTGGTCAAATCAATCTAGCACACAGCGTTGGAGTGATTCCTGTTCATTATTGGTGACTGAGTCAGTGGACCAGGATCCTCCCCAATCAGATATATGAGTAATAAGGGATTCCGCTTTGGGCAACGATTGCTTTGAGCCTACCATCTGGATACCAGAGCATAGTAGGGACTGGGCTTGAAATCGATGTCCCTAAGGGGCTTTATAGTACAATTATGGCGCCTCAACAGCATTCACGGCTCAAACCACATGTGGCTCCAGGGTTACTGCTATCTGTAATGGAGAGGTGAAATTGCTTCTAGCAAACCTACAGAAGAAGGCAATAATAATTCAACAGCTCCAAGTGGTGGCTTACCTACACTTAGTCCCTATAGAGAAAGTTAGCCTTATTCATGATTTTGGCTCATGGGAGATCTCAGACTACTGGTTTGCTCATTGTTCAGCGTAATGATCATGGTTCTGAGGGAAGCGTTCATGGGATATTGGCAGAACAGCAAGATAAGGCTATAGCTTTATTTGAAAAGTATTGGGATATTTTTGCAAATGACAATCATGACTTGGGGTGCACTCAAGGGGTGGTACATCGGATAGATATGGGGGATCACCCTCCCATTTGATTGAAACCTATTAGACGTTCAAGAGCGGCGGAAGAGGTTTTCTCTGACTAGGTGGATAATATTATTGATCAAGGAATGCTGGAGCCATCAAACAATCCGTGGGAATCTCCTGTGCTCACTGTAAAGAAAAAGGATGTCTTGAATCAGGTGGTTATTGACTATTGCAAACTCAATAACGTAACAAAGACGGATTCCTACCCTCTTTTCCAGATTGACAATGTATTAGACTGATTGGTTAGGGTGAAATTTTCCACCATGGATCTGATCTTAGGGTACTAGCAGATTGAATTGCCATTAGCGGAATGGGAGAAATATGCAATCATCACCTCAAGAGGGTTGTTCCAGCTGACTCACATGTAGCAAGGGTTGTGTAATGCCCCAGCTACATTCCAGCGTGCCATGGATATAATTTTATTTGATTTAAAGCTGTCCTGCATCTTAGTCTACTTTGACGACATCATGTGTCTCACAGACATTTAAAGAGCACCTGGCCCACTTGAGGCAAGTGTTTCAGTGCCATGCTGCTGCTAATATCAAAATTTAGCCTCAGAAGTGCCATTTCTTTAAAGAACAATTATAATACCTTGAGTTTGCCATAGATTCAAATGGGCTTAAACCACAGCCAGCTAAAGTGGAAGAAATAAGCAAGATGACTTGCCCAGGGAATAAATGGGACATTCATGTGTTTCTGGGGATGGTTGGGTATTACCAATGATTGATTCCAAATTTCAGCTGCATCAAGGCCCCACTTTTCGACTTGTTAGAGAAAAATGCTTCCTTAAATTGGCTGGAACAATGCCAGAATGCTTTTGATGTATTTTAAATCGCATTAGCAAGTGCACCCATTTTGAAATATTCCAACTTCAACAAACAGTTCATAGTACAAATGGACACATCCCTCACTGCTATAGGGGCAGTATTATCCCAGAAGGATGATGATGGCGTGGACCATCCTGTTGCATTCTGTAGTCAAAGCTTGAACTGTCACGAATAAAACTATACTGTAACTGAGCAGGTGTGTTTAGCTGTGATCTACGCTTACAAACGTTTTTGGTATATTTGCATGGGGTAAGATTCCAAGTAGTGACGGATCACGCTTCCTTGCAAGGCTACAAAATCTCTGTGAACTGGAAGGACAGCTCGCACGTTGGGCGCTGAGCTTCAAGCATATGATCATGAGATTTTACATTGACTAAGAGCAAAACATCAAAACGCGGACTGTCTTTATCAGTTGCCAATGGTCGCCACCATGGCTGATCTAGCTGACATAATGTATGAAATGATGGTGGAAAACAAATATCGGGATGAGCCACCACAGGTGATCAAGGTGTTAGATGGACTCAGGGAGAATACCTTCATATGAGGGGAAGAACTATACAAATAGATCATTGACTTGACGCTTAATTTTCCTTGAACTTCGGCTAGATCCTCAATTATTATGATGCTCATTGGGCTGTAGGACACAGAGGATTGCAGAAATCTCTGGAGTTTTAGTGACCCCAGATATTACTGAGAAAGCATTTATTATGACATAGCAGAAACGGTTAGCTGTTGCCATCAGTGTCAAGTGGAAAAGCCTTTCCAAAAGAAAACCTCATACCAGCTAGTTAGTCCCAGTTCACATGGCACGCCGTTTCCATTGATGTAGTGGTACCTCTGCCAACTAGTGCCAATCAATCCAAGTATATAATCATTGCCATCGATCATTTACCTAATGAGTGGAGGCCAGGACTATTAGCGACTTGGGTGCGGGCACCACTGCTAAGTTTATTATGGTATGTGTGATACAGCGACATGGCTGCCCTGAGTTTATTTTGATAGATAATGTAACCAACTTCATGTCACATTTTCGCCCAAGTTGAACAAGTTGATGGAGATGCATGGGGTTTTGACCACTCCTTATCACCCAGAATCAAATGGTATGGTGGAGTGTGTCAATTGAACCTTAGTGAACATACTCTGCAAATTAGTAAAGGATTGACCCTCGAATGGAGTTCCCTTCTACCTACCGCTGTCTTTGCATATAATTTCAGCTATCATTTGTTTACTGGTAAGAGCCCATTTCAGCTTCTGTATGGTCAACATCTGGCTCTGGTAGCCTTGCTTTATTCATGTATACAGGACACTGTTGGTGTGGATCCCAGCGATATGCGATGACTCTTATGGATACATTGATCAAGCTGCAAATGGAAGCCTACTCCACCAGTTTGGCCAAGAAGATTCACGATCAGGCAGCTGATCAGAAGAGACAGAGTTAACTTCCGCTGTTCGCTGTGGGGGATCAAGTTTTATTTCATGACTAGAATGGATTTAGGCGAAAAAACAAGCTTTTCAACATCTGGGTCAGCCCATTTGAGATTATCGAGAAGATCTTCATGGATGTCTACACAATAAAGGAACCTGTGGGGGGTCAGATTAACGACTGAGTTCACATGAAGTTCCTCCAAACATATAAACAATAAGAGCATATCATCAAGTCAAAGGGGGGGGGTAATGTTTGGAAATTGATATGACTGGAGATATGCTACCCATATTGGTGGATTAGAGAGGAATTGAGATGAGTCTTGAGGTTTATAAAAAGGGTATATGAATTATAATCAACCAAATGGATGACCATTCGGCAAATTGAGAGGATTTATGCCAAGATTTGATATGAACAAGAATATTGGGACCACTCTAAAAAAAAAGGGAAGAAGTAGAAGATTACCAAGCTGAGGATTCATCTGGATGGGGGACCAAGGCATAAAGAGTCTCATGGAAGATTAAAGGAAGTAGTATTTTTATGAAGGAAAAGGGGACGCGGGGAAGTCTGCAAACTATATTAAAATAAAGTTAGAAATAAGGGGCGATAGCTCTGTATATATTTTATCAAATTTCATTAATAAGTCGGTGAACATTATATCATCCAATTTGTTGCTCAGTGGCTAATACTCTGTGCAAAACCAACTCACTGGAATCAAGAATAGATGCCAATAATTAACAACCATTAGATCGTACTAAAATTTACCCAGCTCAGTGAGCCTCTCATCTGCCTCTTGGCTAAAACACCCCTTTCCATTGGGTGTTGAACAAAAAGCTATGTTTGAGACCTTGAAGGAGTTATTACAACTAGGCCTATCCTCACCATCCTGACTATGACAAGCCTTTCATTTGGTTCACAGAAGACTCCAATTATGCTGTTGGAGATATCTTGGCTCAATTAAATATGTATGGAGTCAATTATCCTGTGTCCTAATTATGCAAGATAGTCTCTGTTAAAATTTAATATGACTGGACAATAAGCCTTGGTAGCTAAGGCATATCTGGTAAGATTGGCTGAACTGAGTAGTATATTAATATTGTTGAGATAGCTTGAAATATGGGTGATATGTCAATACAAGCTTTGGACAAATATTTATTGGATCGCCTCCAAATCAGGTAATAAGGCAATGTCAATGTACACAAATACTTAGTGGATTCCCTTAATTTAAATTAAAATGATAGTGATTTTTAAGAATTATAGACTTTTCAAAACCAATGCAAATATGGCAGAATCAAATAGTTAAAAAAAAGGTTTGGTATCGACCAAAAATTACTGATATAAAAGTGAGATGACATCTTTAAAACTTGAGGATTGTAAGAAGGAAGAAGTGATCTGAGCGGAAAAAAATTCGCAATATATTATATAATAAATAAAAGTGGTGTCATCAGAGCTATTGCTTCATATTTCTTAATTCTATAAGTCTAATCTTGAGGACTAACGATTTTCAATTTGTCCATCCATTACTCAGCGGGCTTTCACCCTGTTCTATCCTCTCAGCGTATATTACCTATAACGCCAAAATTATAAAAATGGTACTCTTTACATTGGGCCAATTGAACAACCACAAAAAAATATTTAAGTTACTGGCTATGCCTAACTAGGACTGCACCAAAAGGGAATTGTTCCAATCCTTTACACTTGCAGAAACTGCAGAAATCAAATTTTGTTTGAACGCAGTGCTTAAACAATAAGAGGAGCTCCTCTAGGATGTTACTAAATAAAAAATCAACATGAAAATGCGGTTAGTCATTTGCTGATACTTGAAAAACAGAACAGGCAACTTGACAGACACCTAGATGACGCTACTGAGCGACTACACTGCACGAAACATAAGTTGAACACTACTTTTACCCACCTCATCCCCTTGGAAAGTGGAAGGATAAGGGGTCGCTTGGGAAGGATCATTTTATGGCTAATATGAGATGGGGTATCCATCTAAGGAGATTTTCGCTGAACAGCAGGCAGCATGAGCTGCTCAACTCATGATGGCAGCTCTGGGAATTATTATGTTCCTACCTCACAAAAATCCCATGTGATGGCAGTCCTGCCCACCAAAGAGATCTATGCTACCTCAGAGCAGCCAACCTTGCCGCTGCCCCTTTTTAGCCATCTCCTCACCGAGATACTGCTTAAGTGTCTCAACCCATTCCTCAGTATGCTCCAAAGTGTCCCAGTTATGAGTGGGAGGAGGAGATTTGCATCAATAAGCTGCCTCAATTTGATCATGATGGGAATACCCATGGCTTTTTTAAACGATTTGAGTCTTCAGCAGAAGGAGCCCCAGCTTACATAAAGCAGAATTGTTATTATCTGCCTTGGGTGTTGGGAGTGATAACCTAGTCAACTGCTACCTTCCAAGAAAATCTACTACATACCAATAAGTGAAAGATAATGTGCTGCGGTTGTTCAGAGGTACCATGAAGATGTCACATAGGAAGGCTGAGTTAATGACCATTGGGCTCCAGCGTAATGAGGCCTAACTGAATTTGCTGACCAATTTATGTCTTAAGCCCATGTGTTAATTGAGGCGGGAACTTTATATAAATCTGAGGTGTGCATTGCCTTTGCCTCCGCAGTGAATCCGTACTAGGAGTTTTACAACATCATGACTCCAATTTTGGAGGACAACGTACTTTTAGCTCAAAATCATTCAGTTTCTGTGCCATTTATTTGCTGCCTTTCCTCCACCCAATAGAGAGTTGAAACATACCGCCGCCGCCACTGGACCTTTTTACCTGGAGGAATTTTCTTTCCTATTCTAATTCCACCTAGTAACAACAGCCTTATTCTAATTATGCGCCTCGTCCAGAGCAGAGTTATCCCCACCAGTTTAGCTTCCAACCTATAACTAATTACGCCAACCATCAGAAATCAACCTTCTGACTAGCCCAGGGTACGCTGATTGCCAACTGTTCAACTATTAGCTTGGCCCATCTTATGCTAACCAAGGACGCAGACCCTATGAGGTAAATTGCTTTGAATTTGGTCACCCTGTCACCTTGCCTGGAGTTGCCCCAACCGTTGATTCACTATGTACAACAGGTAGTACTACCAGGGAAAAGATGAAGAGGTGTAGTGATGAGACTCTATATCTCCGCTATCACATCCCCAAATGTCATACCTGAACCCATCATAGTATTCTCAGCAGAAGCCTTTAATATAATGACAAGTTTTTATACCTGCACCTGTTCAGAGGAGTGATTGTACTGACACAGGGGTGCAGCCAAAGTTGCAGTGGAAGAAGGTACTCTGAAGCAACCAATGTCATACGCTTGTAAATGTTTTTCCAAGTTTCCCTAACAAGTCTAACCCTACCTCATATTCACCTTGCCTGAAAGGAGTAAACGTCACCCTTCCGGTAGATGCTATCATCTGAGGATACCCCAAAGTGATTAAAAATATTATGAGTTTCCTTAGGAAAAGAGACCCTCCAGATGTCCTCGTATTAAACAGTTAAAATTATTCCTATTCTGGATGTACATACTGTGACAGTGTTGGAGCCAAAACCGAGTCCATTCTTAATAGATATAGGCGCCCTGGTCAACATAGTTTCCACTAAGTTGGTGGAAAAGCTGAAAATGAAACCTAATGTAGATCATTGAATGGTGTATGGGACCTCTTAAGCTGAAAGCACAGTCTCAGAGGGAGCATACAGTGCGTTGCCCAGCAGTTTGGGTCAATTGTCAAAGTAGCTCTTGCATAAGTGCTACCAATCAGCTATTATAACCTTCTAGTTGGAACAGCATTTATGCGACACTTTGGTACTGACATTTATATGACAAAGGAGACCTTTGCAATTTTGGGGAAGCGGATACCAGGTTATTTTACCTCCATCGGAGTACTAATGGTTCTGGTGCATATGAGACATATCAACCTTACCTATAGTGATTGTGTAATACCAGTGCGCTATCATTAATCTAAGAGAAAAACCTGGTCACTCCCCAACAGTTATATGAATATCAAGGGTTGCCTCATTGAGCTGCTGGGCTAATATCCCCTCTGGTCACCAAGTCATAATAAACATTAAGTTAGAGGTGTTAATTCACCAATTGGTATTTATTGGGAGGTTGTTGGCCCTTATCAGCAATCTCAGTTTGAGCCTCATATACTCCAGGAATCATTATGCTGAGACACTAAGCGATCCAGGTTTTACTAGCAAAACTACAAAAAAACAACTGCAGATTTTCTGATATCAAATAGTGCCATAACTACACTTGATCCCAGTTGAAAAGGTCCTTCAGGTTTAAGAGTTTGTGTCACTGGATAAAATTTTATTTACTGGTCAAATAAAAGCTCAGCTTAAATTAGTGTGGTACCGTGCAATAAATTAATGGGGTTATCTGAAGCGCAGAAGGATCAAGCAATTGCCTTTTCTCAAAAAATAAAGAGATGTTCGCTGTCAATGACCATGATCTAAGGGTGGTCATGAGCGGTGGTTCATTTATTGGATACTGGGGATCATACCCCCCTAAGATCATGGCGAATCCGCCGGTCTAGGGCAGCTGAGGAAGTAGTAACTGATGAGATAAAAGCTACTGGAGCAAGGGATGCTCAGACTATCAAAGTTTCCATGGGCTTTACCATTCTTATTGTAAAAAAGAAGGATGGCAGTAACCAGGTAGTAATAGAAAACTGGAAGGTAAACAGCATCACAAAGGAGGACTTGTATTCCTTGATGTAGATTGATGATGTCTTGGATCAGTTAAGGAAGCTCATTACTTCGTATCAATGGGTTTGATATCAGATTACTGGCATTTAACATTTCTTGAAATGGAACAGGAGAAATGAGCCAAAATTACGTCCAAAGAGCTTTTTAACTGACTTATATGCCTTATGGGCTGTTTAATGCCTTAGCTACGTTCCAAAGGTCCATGGACACCATTCTCAGAGACCCAAAGCTGTCATTCATCCTCGTGTACCTTGATGATATCAATGTCTTTTTGCATACATTCTCTGAGCATCTTACCAATAGGGTATGGTCTTCAGCCGGCTTTCTGAGTCCAAGATCAAGATTAAGCCCCATAAATGCTACTTCTTCAACGATAAGCTGGAGTACCTAGGGTTCATATTAGATGCAAAGGGGCCTAAACCTCAACTGGCCAAGGTGGAAGCTATTCATAAAATAATGACCGCCAAGCAGCAAACGTGATGTACAAATTACTTTTTGGGATAGTCAGTTACTACTGAATCTTTATTCCCAACTTCAGCTGCATTAAAGGAACGCTGTTTGAGTTACTAAAAAAGAATATCTAGTTTGAATGGATGTAACGTCGCCAATGATCCTTTGATACAATTTAAATGGCATTAATCAGAGCGCCGGTGCTAATTTATCCAAATTTTAAAAAGAGTTTATTGTCCATATAGATGCGTCTCATTTTGCCCCTGGGGCAGTTCTATACCAACAAGACGATGAAGGGGAGGAGTATCCAGTTGCATATTGCATTCGTAGCTTGAACTGCCACAAATACAATTAAACCTTGATTGAGTGGGAGTGCTTAGCGGTAATCTTTGCATACAAGCAATTCAGGGTATACTTGTGTGGGGTAAGGCTTAAGTTGTAACGGACCATGCTTCGTTAATCTGGATGCAGAATCTAAGAGAGCCTGAATGACGTCTAACTCGATGGGCACTTAAACTGCATTCTTACAATATTTGAAATTTTCCCCATCTAAAAGCCAATATCAATCTGCAGATAACTTATCTAGATATCCAACGCTTGCAGATATGGCGATTCTGAGTGACTTAACATATAATAAAATGCTCAGAGGGAAATACAACAATGAACTGCCTCAAATCATCAAGGTATTAGATGGAATAAGAACCAATACGTTCTAGAAGAACGGCGAACTGATGCAGTCAGATAGGGGACCTATTGTGAATTTTAAGGATCTTTCGCCCAACCCAATATTATTATTAGCGTGCACCAAGCAGTTGGATATGGTGGTATATTTAAGAGCCTAATATTTTTGTGACCTTATTACCACCAGGAAAGCATGCAGTTTGACGTGCTCAAAACTAAATCCTGTTGCCACGGTGTCAAGTGAAAAAGCTGTTCCGCCACAAGACTAAATACTAGTTAGTGAGACCGCATTTTGCTTGGTATACAATTTCTATCAGTGTCATGAGGCTTTTCTGACTGGAAAAAATTGGACAAAGTATATTCCTGATTTATTGATCAAATGACCAGGTGGGTTGAGGCACAGTTAATACATGATCTGGGAGAAGTCAGAGTGGCTAAGTTTGTAATGGGATTTACATTCAGTGACAAGCTGTCCTCAGGTTCAACCTTACAGACAATGTGACCAACTTAACCTCTCACATTTTACTTAAGATCAATAAACTGATGTTGAGCAATAATTTCTAATGTGATCATATCACCCAGAATCTAATTCTATGGTCAAACGGGATAATGGGACACTGGTGAACATACTCTCAAAGCTGGTAATAGATATACCCTCTGATTGGAGAGCCCTCCTTTCCTCCGCCATCTTTGCCTACAACATCAGCTATACTTTGAAATAGAGAAAATCCTTTCCAGTTACTATATGGACGGCACCCAGATCTACTTGTACTTTTCTATGACTTTGTGGAAGATACTGTCAGAATGGACCCTTAACGCTACTTGACAACCTAATAAAAACGCTGATCAAGCTAGTAAACTGAGGCATATTTTTTCAGTTTATACAAGAAGATGAAGAATCAGGCTGCCAATTAGGTACAGCATAGCAGACTAGCTCAGTCAAAAGATGACGATATAGCTATATTCCATGATCAGAGAAGTTCTATTCATAAGAATAAATTGGCCAGCATTTGGATTGGTTTGTTTGAAATAATTAATTTAATCTATAGCGGGGAAGGCCGACCAGGGGACGGACACTGCCAAATTTAGACACAAAAGAAAACTAAACTTATTAACAGGGGAGTCACCTCAGAGAGGCGATGCTATCTCTTGTTGCCAGCGGGAACGCCACTATGGAGAGGAGGGGGGAACGTGTAAAGGGGCCGTAACCACAAATGAACACATGTGGAGGAAGGGGTCTGAGTTGATGAACCAAACTGGGAACCAGGAGGAGACCAACTGATGGTGACGCGGTGGGAGGTACCCAAACATCCACGCTTGTAAGTGGTCCACCAAATGGGACCAAAAACTGTGGACAGCTTCTGGGAGGGTGGAATGGAGCCTGCGATGGCATCCAAGACAATCGTGTGGATAGTCCACATGGCGATTGCGACCACCAGAGCATGAAGGGAGGGTGGAAGAGGGGATACCATTGATAGAGAAAACATATCTCTTGACAGACTGAAGGGATGCGTTTGATCCTGGCCCAGCAGACGTTGAACTTCGCGCCATATCATTTTAGAGGTAGGGCACTTCTCCAGGCGGTGGAACAGCGTTCCATACTGGCCACACATGACACAGGATGAGTGTAAAGCGTTAGAGCGCTCAGCTGTATGATACACCCGTCTCAGGCAGCGCCACACATGGGAGCGGACTTGAGGCTGCAACAGAGGATGGTGTGCGTATTTCTAGATAGTTTTTTGGGTCTCAATGGAGTAAGGGATGTCCATCATGTCCAGGTAGTCCGCCCTGGATAGGACATGGGGCCGTGTGGGGATCACGCCATCTTGGATGGGTAGCCCCTGTGCCTCTTGTGTGAACTGAGGAGAGGGGCGGCCTCTCTGGGCTGTGTGTTCGCTAAGACAAATTCACCACTCATCACTCCGCATGGAGAGGAGGATTCGTTTGTAGTGGGTTTTAGTCCCGTGAGGGCCTGTGGCCAATGGGTGTGAAGCGAGGTATTTCATCAGGGAGTGGGGGTTTGATGGTTTGTTGAGGCCCAAGGCTCGGGAGAAGTTGGAGCAGGCCGCGTGGGACCAGTGTTGGGAGGGGAGCGTAGGGGTGGTGACGGCCACTATCCAGGTACCCAAGATCTTGGCAGCATGGGCTCTGAAGTCGAGTAGACCCATGCCACCATGATGATGAGGGCCAAACATGACCTCTAGCCATACTGGTGGTGGGCGGCCTGACCAAAGCCACCCTTGTAGAAGGCATACATAGATTTGAAAAAACCTGAGGAGAAGGCGATTGCGTGGGCTCCAAACCAGACTTTGGAGAGGAGCATAGAGTTGGCTAAAACAACCCTGCCAGTAAGGGAAGTAGGGTGGGCTCTAATGTAGGCGATGCGCTTCGTCACGTTGTCTAGACTATGACTCTCCATTACTGCTGATGCATATCCGACTGCCTCCACCCACATGCCCAGAAGGCGGAAAGGCCCTATGTTAGGGCGTGGCATGAAGGGGACCACAAGTGGGGCGGTGTGGGGTGGGCATGGAAGGCGAGCACGTGTGCGAGCAGATGGGTCAGGCTGGGCACTGGTCGCTGGGGCCCAGCAGGTTTGATACCAAACAAAAAAGATGATTTCGGTTTTGGAAGCATTCAGTGCAGCATTACTTACCTGGGAATCTCCTGGATGAGAGCTTCAAGTGCGCGTGCATCTTGATTATTAGACACCCTGACCACACAATCATCTGCAAATGCCATCATCATGACTGGGGCTTGGCATGGTGCATGGACCCCAGTGAGTTGGGCTTTCACATTTCGAAGTAGTGGGTCAAGGTGAAGTTATATAAGAGTGGGCTAAGGGGGTCCCCTTGGAGTAGGCCCCTTTGAGGGCGGACTACTTCCCTGAGGAAGCCAGGGCCACGCACTGCCATTGTTGCAGATTCCATAAGCAGCATTACCCAGCTGATGAAATGAGGGGGCAAGCAGAATTGATTTGAGGCAGGCCTGAGGTATTCCCATTTTACTCTATCATAGGCCTTCTGTTGGTCCAAAAAAACAAGTGCCCAGAGGCTGTGGACTGGCATGCATTAGCCACAGAGTGCACGTTGTTTAAATCGACTTTCTGGGTATGAAACCGAATTGTTCTGGGGAGATGGTGGCAGATGCTACAGTCCCTAGACGGTTAGCCATGATTTTAGTTAGAATTTTTGTATCCGTGTTAGTTAAAGAAACGGGGCTCCAGTTGGCCTGGTCTAGCTTATCCCCTTTCTTGAAGAGTGTGATGGTGAAGGCCTCTTGCCCTCCTGGTAGGAGGCGCGTTTACAAAAGGCCTGGTTAAGAGAGGCAAGCAACAGTAGGGATACTTATTTGAAGTACTTCTTATAGAACTCATACGTAATGCCATCAGGGCCTGGGCATATCCAATTTGGTGCACCGTGGATGGCAGATCAGAGTTCTTTGGAGTAAAAAAAATTCATTAACTCTGGTTATCTGAAAATGGGTCAGATGTGCGTGCTATCAAGAAATTTCGCCATTTTGGCTGGCTGAATTGGATCAGATCGGTACAACTTGAAGTAATACTTTTGTATTTTGATCACCACTTTGGCTGGCTTATCCGTGACAGAATTATCTGACCTCCGCACCTGTGTGCAGGCCATGCTCTGGCGCAGTGAAAAGAATTATTTAAAAAAATAAGCGGAGCATGTACGGCCCTCTGTAATGTGTTTGGCCTTGTACTGAACACAATCCAATGTTTGTGTTGCCTTTCAAGCGCGTTGAGGTAGGCGGCTGCCTCCGCCCACTTTCGGCCCCATGCAGGCTGTATCCTGTAGCTGGAATGTTGGACTCCGGGTGTGCCAACTCTGCCAGTGCACGCGAGATGACAGCTGATGTAGCTCTTGAGCGTCGGGAGGAGAGGTGGTGAGCATGGCGGATGGTATCCTCTTTGAAGGCTAACCATGTGGAAATTGGGTCCGCGCAAAACGGTGTAATAAAGTCTTTTGACAAAGTCGCTGATTCCACCCAAGTGGATAATCCTTGCGACGCAAGTTTGGGTGGGCGGAATTTGCACCAATGTGGAGCCCTAGCCACTGTGATGGGTAAGTGGTAGGTTATTGAGATCAGCAGGTGGTCAGAGAAATCAATTTTTGATGTGTGGAAGTGGGAAATATGAGATTGAAATAGTACTGGCATGAGGTAAGGTCGATGCAGGACATGGACCTTAATTGGCCATTGTGAACGTGGGGGCGCGTCATGTTCTCAAGTAGCAGAGCCTGTTGCGGCAGCATGTCTAGCAACCCAAGGGTGGCCTTTAGAACGCGAAGTTCTATGTGACCCTGGGGGGCGTGGGATGAGGAAGGCCAACAGTCCATGGGTGTATTTAGCCAACATTTCATGTCACCAACTATGAAAGGGTCAGGGGGTAATGGAAGGGATTTGACCAATGAGAAAAATTCCTGACGCTCTCGTGCACAGGTTAGGGCATAAATGTTGATGATAGCTTGCGCCACATTGGCCCACAAAAATGTAACAATAAGGACTCAGCCATCGAGGAAGGATTCAGATGATAAAAATTTAAAAAAATTGTTTTTCTGAACAAGCACCCCACAGTACTCTGACCAGAAGGATAGGGATGGGAGGAGAATGGTTTTCCAAGCGTCCTCAGAACCTCGTGGACAATGGGACTCCTGGATGGCCAGGATGTCCATGGGTAAATTTTTTGTAAAAAACTCAGTTTCCTAGCCTGGAATGGCGAGGACTTGAGTCTGACGATATTCAACATCCCTAAAGTGAAGGCTTCTCCCCTCACACCTTAGGTGCGAGAGGGTGGGCACCCGGGCCCACCAGCCTCCTCTGGATCCCCCCCAGGCCTTCACAGTGGCGCGGATGTTTGCTCAACGCTATCAGAAATTTGTTAATTTTAGCAGACAGGTTCACGTTGGCTTTTGCCTTCACTTTTTGCTTTCCTGCTGTCAAACGAATTTTTTGTTGTGCAGATGAGTTTGGTGCACCAACGCTTGGGTCAAAAAAAATTTTCAGGTAGGTTTTAGACCAAGTTGGTTTCAATCAGGGCTTGGTTGCAGATGTCAGGTGAGATTAAGTCACCCATCAGATCCTCAGATTTGGTGTCCCAGTCAGCATGAAAAACCCAATCTGATTGGTTGAGGTATCCCCAATTTGCTTCTACTGCAAAGGTTTTAATGTCCTCCTGGCATTGGGAGTGTGGGGTAGTGGAGGCGACCTTGGCCGCTTCCTTGGCCGCGGCCCTGCGGGCCTGTTTGGCCTTCTTCCGCTCTTGAGGGGAGACAGGCTTTAATAGTAAGTAGCAGCCTTGTGCTCCCCACGGGAAGGCCTCTTTGGTACTGGTGGTTGGTTCATAGTGCGCCTTCCCGTTGGCCATGGCCGCCAAGGGGTGCTCTTGGAATGTGATGCCCTCCTTGGTGGGGCATGCGTGTGCCTTATGGCCAAACGTGTCACAGTGGGTGCAGATGGGGGTTGCGCTGTCTACGGTTACCCAGAAAGGGTGGGTGGTATGCCCTTCAATATTAACATAAGTGGAGTGTGGGATCAGGGTTAGGTCCTTCGCGTTCTCCTCAGTTGGAGTCAGAACTGCAATGGCTTTGCTGGTGCACAGGTGTGGCATCAGAATAAAGTGTTGCATCTCAAAGTATTGATTTTGCCATATGCTAAGAGACCATCTTTCAGATGCTGCTTTTTTGAATGGCACGCTTGACTGTAGTGGGCAAAAAGTTAAACGTGAGGAAAATTTGGTTGGATTTCGTCCATCTGGTGCACTTGGTTTCGATGACCCATTGCCCTTCAGGGAGGTTGATCACAACGTGCACCGCAGCAGCTTCATCTGCTGCCTTCTTGTTTTCAAAACTGAGATCCAGCCAACCGTGTGACATGGAGTGAGGTGCAATGTACACTGCAGTCAGGAAATAAGTGTGCACATCCCCACAAAATTTTTCCCATAAAGCTGTTTGTTGGATGTCCAGAAACACCCGGCCTCCATATTCCACCAACGAGAGTGGTTGGGAGTGCAGCGTGTTGATGTACTGGTTGCATCGTGCTTGCCAAGTGAGGATTTCTGGGGAAATAGTGACCACCAGTTTTTTATTTTTATCTAATCTGCCAGTTTCTCCGGGGCATTTTCAAATGTTGTGGGTCGCGGGCCTATCACCTGTGCCTCTTACCTTACTTGCCCAACTGCTCCCTGACATGGGCGCAGACTAATCTCCTCTGTGAGATTATCAAATTAAATTCAGACTTAAATTGAATATGTTGCAAAAGTGATTGTAACGAGAGAGAAAACCGTTTGAAATAATTAAGAAAAGATGTATTGACACCTATACTATCTGGACCACATGAGCAGTTTTATCATTAACTGAGTGAACATGAAGTTCCTTTGGGTGTATAAGCATTAGAATCATTATTGTCCAGTCAAGCGGGGTAATGTCAAGATTCTGATATGACTAAATAATAAGCCCTAAGTAGATATGGCGGATCGGGAGATTGGCCAAACTGAGTAGTGTGTTAATACTCGTGAGATTGCCTTAATATAAGGCATTAGGGCAATACTGAGCTTTGGACAAATATTTATTAGATCTCTTTAAATCAGGCATTAAGGCAATGTTGCCGTATGACAAATATTTAGTAGATTGACTTGAACTAAGTGATAGTAACTTAAGAATAGTAGACTCTGCAAGAACCATTGAGAATATGGCAGTACTGAATAGTCTAAGCAAAAGGTTTAATATCGACCAAAGTTGTTGATATATAAGTGAGATGAGATGATTGAAACAGAGGATTGTAAGTAGGAAGAAGTGAGCTGAGCGGAAGAAATCTGCAATATTATATCAGAAATAAAAGTGGTATCATCAGAGCTATTGCTTCATATTTTCTTAATTATATTAGGTTAGACTTGAAGATTAGTAATCTATATATTGTTCATCCTTTCTCAGTGAGCTTTCACTCTGTGCTATCCTCTCGGCGTATATTACCTATATTTCCTAAATCATAAACTCTTAAAGGCTGGACGTAACTACAGAATCACTTAGAAGGGATTCCTCGCTGGCTTGCTTGCTGTCAGATACTACCGCCCTCATTTATATGGGACTACATTCAAAGTGATCACTGACCACGACTCAGAAAGTGGTTGCAGATTATAAAGGACCCTACTATACGCCTGGATCGCTGGGCTCTTAAGCTCCAGCATTACAATATAACTGCTGAGCATTGGGCGGGTACTCGTATATGAACATTGATGTTTTAACGTGGCTGCATGTTCTTCACTTAGACACTAGAGAAGATGAGATTTTAAATGATCTCCTAATGACTCCTGTCTTGTAAGCTTATGAAGATGACCAGTACAAAAGAAGCTAGCTCAGCACTCCTGTAACACCTAGAGTAGAATGGGAATTTATACAGGAAAGTAGGAGTGAACTGGTTACCCTATCTCCAGCCATCATAGCGAGTACCTGTGATCCTAAAGTCTCACACTATCACGGGCATGTTGTAGTCTGCAAAACTTATGAGTGGGTAAAAGAGAGATTCTACTGAGAAGGCATCATGGATACCATAGCTGAAGTCCTGGATGACTGTCTGACCTGTAAAAAACAATCAAGCTACAAGACCTGGTATCAGTATCAACAAACTACGTCCCAACAACCCTTCCACACTATAAGCTTGGACGTGGTAGGTACACTGCCTCAGACTACCGGTGGCAACCATTATATCCTGGTTATTGATTATTTTACCAAATGGGTAGAAGTTGTTCCTCTCTCCACTAAGACCGTTAAAGCCACTTCCATATTCTTCACCTTTATATATTTATCAGCATGGTTGCCCCATATCTTCCTATTTGACAATGAGAAAAAGAATTAACTCATGAGTGGTAAAGCTCTTTGCCACCTCATGGGAGTTCAACAAATCTTATTGACCCCTATACCTATTCATATTTGGTGCTGTAAATAGAGTTAATGGTACCCTGGTCTCTATAATCCACAAAAGGACACCTAATCTTTTTCACTAGGATCTCTACTAACCAGTGCCCTAATGGCCTACCATATTAGTTACCATCACATCATTAAAAAAACTTCTTTCCATTTGTTTTATCTATGAGAACCTGGAGGCTGGCATTACTGGCCAGAAATAAATTCTCTGACAGAACTAATCCTGAGAAAGCTGTTGGGATTACTACCAGAATTGGTTATTCAGATGTGTTGACAGAAAGGAACTAATCCTGATCCAACCTTATAGCCCAAACATTTATTGGGGATAATCCCTAAAAGAAATGAAAGGACTCTCAATATGGTGGATCAACCCTGACTTATGCGGTTAACTATTGCTCCCTCAGAGTTTCTGATCTCAGGGTCAAAACCAATA